>LGRX02028239.1:0-26451 GCA_001247695.2 Cymbomonas tetramitiformis
TCGCAGGTTGCTCCTTCTTGAAGCAGCCGTACCTGCTGCCATGCTGCTCCCCTTCCGCCGTTACCACTGGAACTGCAGTTGCTGGCGCGCGCCGTCTACGCCCTTTTCTCCTCGATGGAGCACCGCTATGCTCCCGCAACGCCTGCGCTGTCCTCCACAGTTGGCGAGCCTCACTCTCCCAATCAGGCTCCAACCCTTCTGCGTGATCCGTGCGCAGCATTTTCCCTGCGCTCTCGGGGCAACATCTGAAAAGCCTCCCATCGAGCTCGTACGGGGTATGGTCCCCAGTCCAGCACTGCCGGAGTGGCAGAAGTGGGGCACGTTACCGGGCGCACCGCGCAGACTAGCTCCTGAGCTGCGTCGTCCGCGTCGAGATCCTCCGAGTCTGAGGAGCTGGTGTCCGAAGCTAGAGTTGCCATGCTTGCTTCCGTGCCATCGCTGTCCCCGTATTCCTCGCATGAGGTCTCCTCCCCCCCCCTCAGGCTGGCGACGTCACACTCCGATGATGAAGAGGAGGAGGTCTCTGACAAGGCAGCAGCTGCTTCCAAGGGAGAGTTGGGGTCGTCGGAGGCTTCCGTCTTGAAGGTCCCGTCAGGCGCCAAGTACATGATGTAGGCCTCCTGCCCGCTGTTCTTCAGGGCTCGCAAGTCCTTCCTAGCTTGCTTGGTGCTGATTAGCTGAGCCTCCACTAGGCTCATAGCCTGGCCCCTCTCCGAGTTCGAGGACCCCGGATTGCACCCCGCAATGACTACCTTCTATGACCCATGGCCAAACCGCACACTCCCATACTGTGCATAGTCAAAGTTGATCCGCCGCTGTGCTCGTAACCAGTCACCCCCCAGCACCACGTCCACACCCAGGGATAAAGGCATCACTCGCAGAGTCACCTGCTTGGCATAACTTCCTTTCCGCGTCTCGCCGCTGTGAGCTTGGGCCGAATACAAGAGTTGGCGTCGTAGACGGTGCCATCTGCAACCTGCACTCGCATTGGTTTCTCATGGACTGATGGTTGAAGCTTGAGCTTCCTCGCAGTCTCTAAGGATGTGAATCTGGAAGAGGCCCCAGTATCGATGAGAACCTTTACTCGCACCTTACCAATCCATGCCCAGAAAATCATGAGTGTGGGCCCTGACGCGTCCATGGCTGCTAGCACGTGCTCGTCCAGCCATTCTCCCCAGCGTCCCGCCCCCGCGTCTACGCCTATGTCAGGCCTGATGCTGGCCAGTTTGTGCAAACCTGGCTCCACTTCCTGCGGGTTCAGTTCTTCGTCGGAGTTGTCGTCAGGTAGGTGGTAAGTGCCGGCCTCTGGTAATAAAGTCCTCCGGCACTGGGTCATCTGGCCAGGGTGCTGGCCTGGCGGCTGCCGCTTCCCTGCTCGCCTTCGCCATCTTCCTCAGGTGCTCTATGCGGCCCTTCACCCGTACCATAGCACTCCTGACCCTGTGCTGATGCACCTCTGCTTCCTGCTGCCTGCGCGTCAGTGTCCTGGCTGCCTGCCACGCTGCTGGTCTGTCACGTTGCACTCGCTGTTGTGCTCGCGACGGTGGCGGCGGTTTGGCGCGGTCTAGTCGTCGTCTTAGCGCGCGTCCGAAGAGTTGCCGGGGCGTCGCCTCCTCTCTGAACCTTACCCGTCTAGCGCCTGATGGCTGCAACGCACGTTGGTACACACCTTTGATACAAGGGTGTCCCTGGCTCCCTCGCCCAAACAGGGGAAATCTGATCTGTAACTCTGTAGGAGGGGTGGATGCTTGTGCTGGCGTGGTACCTCTGGTTCTGCCTCGCTCGGAGCCACCACCGTGACCGGATGGGATCTCTTCGGTCACCTCACCGCTCGCTTCATCTTCTCAGTCGCCTTCATCTGGGCCGGTCCCGGACCATACCACCTCATCCGGTGATCTTCCCTGAAGTGGGTGTTCCACCGGTAGGGCTGGCTGTGCCGCCCCCTCGCAGACCCCTCCTCCAGGGGCCTATTCCCGCTCCTGTCGGCCTCAGCAAGGGGCGGAGTGCTCCCCCTGCTGGCTCCGGGACCTATGCCTTGCGACCGGGAGAGGAACTGGCCCCCGCGGCCTCTCCCTCGCCAAAATCTGAACCCCTCTCCTGCGCGATGACTGCTAACGTCTCCTCCATAAGCTCCGTGCTTGCACCTGCGTTCTCGAGGGTCTCGAAAGCTTCTTCCCAAATGCACTTCACCCACGCAACCTTCTTCTGCTGGTCGTGCTGTTGCGGACAGTCCTTTGCCAGGTGCTCCTTGGACTTGCACTTCCTACAGCCAGTATAGGTGGACGATCCAGGTAGCTGCCTGCCTTCCACCTCTGCTGGTGCTGTCGGCAGGGCGTAACACTGCTCCATGTGCTCGTCCAGGCACTCAAACAGCGCAGCCATTGGGAAGGGGGACTGGTCCCTGGTTGCCTTCAGTCCTGTCGGGTCCCGACGCTCCTCCAGTGTTGCCTGCTCCACATATTTGCGAAGCAGCTCCGCTTCCCACCCGGCTGGTCCTGTCGCCTGATGGAAGTCCACTTTGCCTAGCAGCTCCTTGTGCACTCTCGCATGCAGCTCAGGTGTCAGACCGCTGAGGAAGATGCCGGGCAGAGAGGCTCGGCTAACTGGCCCAGTGACCCCGTGTTTGTGCAGGGACTCCAGCAGCTCAAAGGCTTCCATCAGGGAGTGGTGGAAGGTTCGCGCGTTCCTCCCTGCGTTCCTGCCAGAAGCCTGCCGGGATCGAGATAGCATACTGGGCAGGATGCTGAGGTGCGCGCGTCGCTGATACAAGACCGGGCTAGGGTGCCGATCAGGTCTTCCAGAGTGCTCATCTGACCGGTCAACACCATTCCTTCTGATTCAACAACCCTTGGACAGACCCTTCCATCCTGTCTCTGATGATTAGCCGCAACTCCTCGGGGACGGAGGTGACCGTGGCTGCGCTCTCCTCGTCGTCCTCGCTGACCTTCTTCGAAGCCAGTGCTCTCCTCACTTGCGGCTCCTTGAAGTAGTCCTGGAGTTCCCTCATCAGGAGCTTCAGCGGCTGCAGCAGATGGCCAGACTTCTCGCCCGTCGTCTGGTCTAAAGGACACGTATATGTGGTAATACGCTCCCTCAGCTTCTGTAGGGTGTTCAGAATAGGCCTATCCTCAGCCTCCAGTCCTTTCAACCGTGTCTGCTCCGCCCGAGCTGGATCGGCTTCTGACCGGGGTGGGGGTCCACCTTGCTTGGGGGCATCTCTGCGGGACGGAGGGTCTGGATCTGGCGGGGGCTGCTGATCGCTGCTATTCCGCGCGCGGCTGAGATTGCGGCGTTGTCACCTCGGACGTGGGAATGAGGGGCAGCTGGGCTAAAGCTCCTGTCCAGGGGGGCTTGGTGCACTCCTGACAAAGAGGCACTACCTGCACGCAGGTCCGGTTGGAACCCAGCATCACATCCCAGATTAATCCAGAAGTGACCCGGACCTGCCCAACGGGAGATCGCAGTAAACGACCACACTGGACACACCCTGCGCCTTCGGGTACCGCGTGACCCGTGTCGCCTATGAGTTGCATCACAGGACTGGGCAGGGTCTCGCGAACTCTGTGGTTCTTTGCGTGCCCATAATAACTCACAGCTAAGTTGGAATACTTCGCTGCGATGGCGGTAGCTTCCTCCACTCCCGAGTTGTGCACCCGCACGCGATCCCGGATGCTTTGTTCCACAGTGATAGGAACTGAGGGGTATCTCCATTCCTCCAAGCAGGGAAGAAGGCTTACCGTGAGAGGCCGGCCCAGGGCCGTTTGAAGTCAGCCCGGGCCGGTTGCGGGCCGCTCGATTGTTGGATGCGGGCCGTCTCTCAAAAGTCCCGATTATGAAAGTTTTCGTGAAAATTGTGCGATTTTTATGTCCTTGCCATACTTAGAATTAAAATTTTTGGCAAATTTGAAGATTGGCCGGGCTGGCCGAAAGCGGGCCAGTAAAAAGTCCAAATGCGGGCCGCTTCGAAAAAAAGAAAGCCTTCTTCTCTGTCTCCAAGGCTGCTGTCTCCGAGCTCAAAGGTTGTCCTCAGGATACTGAACTTGACACTCCCCCTCCTGTCCCCGAGGTCTGCGCTGTGCTGGCCCCAGAATGGTTAAGCACCGCCAGCTGCCATGCATCCTCCGCACTCAGCGTTGGATCCAAGGCTTTGGTGTGTTCGTACCACACGAAGTCTGTGTCCTCCGGTGAGGGGGGACACACTGGCAACAGGTGAGGGGTACCCCTCTCCTGCAACACTGTCCTCTGGGCAGCCATCATAGCTTCCCACCCCTCCTGCTCGCAGTGCACTTCCTCTCCTGCAGCCTTCGCACTAGCTATAGCCAGCTGTCTCTCCGCAGGCAGACACTCGAAGGCCTGATCTCTAAGCGCATTGTCCTTCAGCAGGGTTTTTACCGCCATCTCTGGCGTCAGGGGGTGGTTCTCCTCAACCGCTACAGCCCTAGCCTTTCCCTTCTCCTCAGCTGTGAACTTGCTTCGCTTCGTGGGCTTCTTGGACTTCTTCTTCTTCTTCTTCTTCTTCTTGAATCTTCGCCGCCCTCTGCTCCGCTCTTCACTGTCGTCACTACTGCTGCTGCGGTATCTGCGCTCCCGCTCTGGTGATACTGATTTTTCACTGAGCGACGATTCGCTACTGCTGCTGCTGCTGGGGTCGTCCTCAGGGAATCCTCGCTGAACTGACTGGCTGTTGCTGGGTGCTGCCACCAATGATGCTGACTGATCTGACGGAACTACAGGGAGTACAACAAACCTGTTGCTCTGAGCTGGGCACTCATCTCGTCGGTTCAGAGCTCGTGCTCGTCCGAAGTTAATTCCCGCGAAGTACTTAACTGGAATTCCTCCTTCGTGTCTGAGAGCTCCATGTCTCAACATGCGAGCGTACTCCCTCGAGCTCACTTGGTCCTTCAAGTCCTTCAAGTCCTGCAGGTTCGGGTAGCACTTCATTTTTGTCGCGAGGTCTTTTTATTTGTCGCACCGTGCGACAAAACTGTAATTATACCGTGCGACAGAAATGAGCGTTGCGCTCATTTCTGTCGCACCTGCGACAAACATGAGCGCAACGCTCATTTCTGTCGTGAAAATTCACAGAAAATTTCCGAAAATGAAAATAAGCCAGGGGGAATACAAACGAATAGTACCGCGATAATGACTTGAAATACACACTTATTAAATAAATAGCACCACGCGAATGATATGCAACGCACTCTATTAAATCGTTAGTTGGATGATGCTATACAAATATATGCATGCTAGCACAGGCAAACAGGTACAGTATAGCAAGCAAGCATATTCAAGAAACATTCACGGCATTCACAAATTATAACTTAAAATATGACACAGTTAATATTGTTTAACACATTCGTTCTAGACTAGGCTTCTACTTAAAGGGTTCACCAGTCCAAGGCAACAGGTGAAACTGGCCTACAAAGTTAGCAACAGGTAAAATATCGAAATATATGCCGTTCCCCGCCTGCAACACACGAACACGGAATCTGTCAGCACATTGGGAATCAAACCCGATATACCGACAGCCGGTACTTCGTCCTCGGGTGGAAGGTTACTCGCCAGATATCTTAATTTTGACAGCAGACTAGGACCAGTTCAACAGGAGGTCTGAAATTACTACAAGAAATCAACCTGCGTAAACAATGCAGGGCAACGGAAGTCAACGCCGCCAGCAACGTTGCTGGCGGTTTCAGAAGAAGGACAGCGTCAGCACGGCAACCTGCAAAAATACGAAACGCTGGTCAGTAAAGATGTTGGGAATCGAACCCAAACCGGCGGGCTGTAAAGAAACCTGCCGGTCTCCGAGCATCCCATCATTTTAGAAGGGCATGTAGGAAACACGGATGCCGCCAGCAGCATTGCTGGCGGCTTCAAAAAAGGCACAGCATACACGGCAACCTGCAAAAGTAAATCACTGCTCAGGAAAGAAGAATTCTTGGGAATTGAGCCCAAACCGTCAGGCGGAATGTGAAGACGCCCGACGGTTTCCAAATATCCCTATATCGCAGGAAACTAGAATCGGCTGCTGGCGGGATGCGGCTCATGTAGGAACATCGCAGGAAGCCCCCCCCGCCGGGTTCCGCGCATGCACACGAAAACATGGTCAATATGAAATATCGACAAAGATTAGTAGCGCGTAAAAAAACATTAGTCAAACAAAAATACAAGCCGCTGAGACTGCAGGTAGTCGCAGGATGAGACCTTGACGAAGAATGAGGCGTTTGCCAGAATATCATATCATATCATATCCATTTGTGTCGGGGCACTGTCGGGGCCGCGCCGCGTGTCTCCCGATACTTGTAGGAGTGGTGAGATGATCTTGAATTGCGAGATGCGTAAATAATTGGAAATTCCGCATATCTTCGGGGTAAAATATGGAATTGTTACCCGTGTCTCTCGTTGTCGGTTACTAACGATCGATCGAGAGAATCCTGGGTAGGACTCCCGTGAGATCGGTAAACCTGTTAGAGCAGTTTTGCGACAAATTCATAATTGTAAATTCCGCATATCTTCGTGGTATAATTTTGAAAAACGTGTAATTTTGTTAAACGTGTCTCTCGCTGTCGGTTACGAACGATCGGTCGAGAGAATCCGGGGTAGGACTGCTGAGATGCTATCGTATCATGATTGGCCGGTAAAGCGCGAGCGCTCGACACAATCATGGTAGGACTGCTGACATGGATGAAAAACAGCATATATATCTTCGTGGTATAATTTTGAATTGTTAAACGTGTTTCTCGTTGTCGGTTACGAACGATCGGTCAAAAGAATCCGGGGTAGGACTGCTGAGATGCTCCCTACAGATCTGCAACCCTTGGGAAAGCTTTCCATAGGCATGTCATCCCTATACCCACCCTATGCCCACCCTTGGGAACGCTCGGGAAAATCCGGAAATATTTTCCAAAGGCTTGGAAAGTTTTCCATAGGGTATTTCCATAGGGATACCCCCTTTTGGAGTTTCCATTGGGTTTCTATAGGGCTGTATGCCTATGGAAAAGGACGTTCCATAGGCATGGAAGGCCGTATAATCACCCTATGGAAAAGTAAACATTTCCATAGGATGACTATAGGCATAACCAGGACTATGGAAAACCCTATGGAAAATGTAAACCCTTCCATAGGGCGGCTGTAGGCATAGGGGGCCGATGGAAAGCCCTATGGAAAATATAACTTTCCCATACGCTTTCCATAGGCATGTCCAAGGGCGGGCGTAGGGCGGGCGTACGGATAGCGCACCTATGGAAACTTAGCGTATACTATGAGTTTTCCACAAGGTTTTCCATGGGGCAGGCATAGCGATAGTACACCTATGGAAATGTACAATTCGCCCTGCGTATTCTCGGGAATAAAGTCGTAATTCCATAGGGTCTTCCATAGGGATGCCATAGGTATGGTAGGCCTATGGAAACGTATAATTCACTCTGCGTATTCTCGGGAATATCAACGCAATTCCATAGGGCTTTCCATAGGGCCCCCATAGGGATAGTATACCTATGGAAATATACAATTCATTCTGCGTATTCTCGGTCAATAAAGACGCAATTCCATAGGGGTTTCCATAGGGTTAGCTATAGGGATAACACAGGGTGAGCATGCCGTAGGTATACTCCTGATACAGGTGGCAAAGTCTATACCTATAGTATCCATATGGAATACGTTTCCACACGTATACCGTACGTATGGAATTGACGTTCCATAGGTATAGCCAGCCTATGGAATGAGCTTTCCCAGGGGTGAGCCACCCAGTGGAAAGGTCTTCCGTAGGTATATCATCCGTATGGAAACATGTTTCCCAAGGGATACCATACCTGTGAAAGGGTTTCCATAGGTATAACCATTCAGGTTTCATAGGGTGAGCATAGGGTGATGATTCATGATATATCCATGCTTTCCATAGGGCTTTTACTACATATATACATATTAATATACAGAATAATTCCATCTATGAAATGAACAAGTTATTCGTCATGTAAGTCGCCCACAAAATCTACATGCCTATCTAGTATGAGCATCATCTTGTCTTTATCATATCTCCATGGTGGATCATTGAAACCGAGTTTGTGCTCGCCGAGATAATATACCAACCTATTTGCATCGGGTCGTCCAGCTGGAATTCTCTTGGTCGTGATGAACCGGTTCTACTATAAATCTCTCGAAGCTGAGCAGCAGTGTACAACCCAGAATCTGCGCAACTTGCATTTCTGGCCTGCAGCAATCGTACGTCCTTTTCGGTGCGGAGAGGTGCAGAACCTGTGAGGACAGTTGTCACATTCGTCAGCGCATTCGTTTTCATAGGGTGGGCATAGGGCGATCACAGGGCTAGCATAGGGCGGCCACAGGGCTAGCATAGGGTGGGAAACCTGAATTGGTTATCTCAGGTACGGTATAGGGATGCTATAGCGGTGTCACAGGGCGGGCATAGGGTGGGCATAGGGTGGGAATAAGCTGGACTACCTTTGAAAATTGTTTTATTCAAACAGCTTGTTCCCCAGGTCTCGCCGGTAATGTTGCAGAACATGCAGGCTTTAGAAGCGGAATTTCCTCCCACTCGATTGGCAATTTCCGTTATGCCCCCCGTGCCATAGTCAGCAACAACACACGTGAGCATGCATCGTAACTGGAAGATTTCCTTTTTTCTTGGATCAAACGCTCGGACACCAACATTCCACATGTCGAGCAACTCGTCCACCAAGAACTTGTAGTAAATCTGAGCATTACTCGGTTTATCCTCGATTATTCCGTATACCAATAGAAACTCGTACTTGGCTCGATACTCAGCAGGCAGATTTAAGATTTGGAACGTATTGGGGTGATTGAGGACGTGACCGCCGTGGAATCGTTATGAGGATTCACT
Source organism: Cymbomonas tetramitiformis (assembly GCA_001247695.2). Taxonomy (NCBI): domain Eukaryota; kingdom Viridiplantae; phylum Chlorophyta; class Pyramimonadophyceae; order Pyramimonadales; family Pyramimonadaceae; genus Cymbomonas; species Cymbomonas tetramitiformis. The sequence goes on from LGRX02028239.1 coordinate 8,858, forward strand.
CCATCGGCACACATGAATAAGGAGATGTTCCGTGGCTCCGTAAAGAAGCCCGGCTGCTCGACATACACCTTATTTCTCCAGAAGGTCGACTCTGCGATTGAAACCGAGCAACGAAACTTATCATTTAAGGTGAGGAACACAATTACACTTTCTGGAATAATAAATGGATTTTGGGCATAGGATAAGCATAGGGTGGTCATAGGGTGGGCATAGGGCGAACATAGGGTGGGCATAGGGTCAACATAGGATGCAAGGCAATTGTGAATTGGGCATAGGGTGAGCATAGGGTGGACATAGGGTGATCATAGGGATGTTATAGCGTGGACATAGGGTGATCATAGGGATGTTATAGGGTGGGCATAGGGTGAGCATGTGGGAGGGATACACTTACGATGAAACGTAGTCACAACCGGCAGATCGTCGTTCTCCGCGGGTGTAGTTATCTTCCATGATACCAAGAGCTCGGCCATCTCTGGTATCAAATATAGCATCGGCAGGAGTTCGTCCAAGCGCCAAAACCTAAATACCTTGTACGGCTTTCCCGGAATAAGCCGTCCGTTACGTCGAGAGCTGGGGTGACACCGAAGTTTGTGGCAATGGAGGCACTGGGTAAGGTCGTCATGCCGGCCCGGAGTGAAGATCATGCATTCATTCCTGCAAACGTCGGCGGTATGGTACGGCAGGGCAAAATCCTTCCACATAGACAAAGCTTCTTTGAATGAGGTCGGGAAACCATTTCGTCTCTGATTGCCGATGATGTCAACGTTGCCAATCACCGTTTGCCGCATGGGATTGAAGATTTGATCAAACATGGATTGGGTAGCATTGTGCTCGGATTTCGTTTCCAGCAGATCAATGACAAGACGATGCATTGTTGAAACCTTCTCGGCATCGACGTGATCAACGACCTGTGAAATCACGAGAGGCATCCCCAACTTTACAGGAACTGCAAAATAAATAAAAGGCATTTCCCTCCGCATGTCCACCCTATGCCCGTCCTATGCCCACCCTATGCCGACCCTATGGAAACATCCAATGCTTTCCATAGGCATGCCCACCCAGTGAACCACCTATACCCGCCCTTGGGAATGCTCAGGCCCACCCTATGGAAACATTCCATGTTTTCCCAACCTATGCCCGCCCTATGCTCGCCCTATGCCCACCCACTGGAAACGTCCAATGCTTTCCATAGGCATACTTACCCAGTGCTCTACCTATGCCCGCCTCTGGGAATGCCTTTTCCCACCCTATGGAAACGTTCAACGATTTCCCAACCTATGCCCACCTGTTGGCATACGTACGCTCACCCTTGGGAAATACAGAAAGAGGGGTACCTCATGGTTATCCATATCCTCATCGTTGGCAGCAGGAATTAGGAGACGGGCACAATGTTCTTCCAGCTTTCTCAAATGATCCTGGAGAATTTCGTCCGCTTCTGCATTGGCATCTTCCATGTCATCATCACCTCCAAGGGAACCACCATCACCACCATTACGGTCACCCCCGTCATCACTTGAAGTATCGTCTTCACTACTACTTTCCCCCATGTATACCGCTCCTTGCCATCTCTTGTATAGCTTCGTATGTCGTTGTATCGTTCGAAGAGTTTTTTCAACTTGTAGTCGGCACACGGTGCAAGGACATGGTGGCATGTCGACCCCGTGGTTGTTTAATACTGGCCCACAGCACACCATCCATACCAGCACGCATGACTACTTGGAACCGTTGCTTCCTTTTTAACTTTTCATTTGCTAGGCATAGGGTGATCATGAGGTGGTCATAGGGTGGGCGTAGGGTTGGCATAGGCATGGAAACAATACGATGTGTTCCATAGGGCGGTCCGCCCAATGACATCCCTATGGAAGGTGTTCAATACCTTCCATACCATGAACGTAGGGTGGACATAGGGTGGACATACGTTAGGAATGCTGTATTCTGGTTCCATAGGGATGCCCACCCTATACAACCTATGGGAAAATAACTTGAATTTTCCATAGGGATATTGGGTTGATATTCTATGAACGGTCGAGGTGTTAACCCTATAATAGTGGCGTCCGTAGGGTTGGAAATAATTACACAGGGATGGAAAAACCCTATGTAAAACCTATGGGAACGCATTTCCATTGGCTTTCCATAGGGCAAAAACCTTTCCATAGGGCACTTTTAAATCCCCTATCTGAAAATCGTATGGAATGGCTCTGGAAAGTTTGCCACAGGCCCCAATGGAAATCGTTTCCACAGGGTGATCATAGGTTGGCTCACCCCATTTTCGGGATTCCATAGGTAATTTATAGGGATGGAATCAAAAAAAATGAAAAATAGGGCAGGGTAAAACAGGCCCTTTTTGGACCCTACAACAGCAACACGCCGCACTTGGAAAATGCCTATGGAAAATGCAGAATTACACTGTTAAGGAATGTCACAGAGATCATCCCTATGATAGTGGCGTCCATACCTGTGGAATGGCCTGGAAACAGGTTAAAAAACATCACCAATGTACCCTATGGAAAATCCGGAGCCTGTGGAAAAAGTGGTGTGCCCTATGGAAAATCCAGAGCCTATCCCTATGGAAACCCCTATGGAAAACCCCCTACCGCCGCCAAAAACCCCCCAAATAAAATGAGCCTGTTCGATCACCCCCAAGAAAACAAACCATTTGTTCACTGACGAGGGGGGCAAAAAAACAAAATTGCGGCCTGTATGCGCAATTTTGGCTATTAGATATTTTATTTCTGGAACTTCAAAAAAAATCGGGATCTCATAGGTTCGATCGGATCTTGATCACATATCGAGCGCGACAGCCGCGACGCGACAGGGACAGCGACAGCCGAACGACAGCGACATCGATTCACGATACTGATACTCATTGTCATACTATCCGATACTGCATACTCATACTGTGACACAGGTGACACGCGACAGCGACAGTCGACTGCGACTCGAGTGATGCGGGATGCCGCTGCCGATGCCGCGAGCCCGCGACGACCAGTTCGAGTTGAAGATCAAGCGAAGGGGAAGGTGAACGTTGAAGTGGAATACACTCAACTCTGTGTCCATCGAACTACAATAAAGAAACTTTAAGTATTCACAAGTCAAAGGCAGCGGTGAAGGCAGAGTTATCGGGTAGTGGGTGCTGTTTTATGTTTGTTCTTGGTATCATAAAAATACTGCACTCCGCTACATATTCATAGTGAATGCGAGTGCTACTGTAATTTTTCTGCACGCATGTCGGTGTGCTTAGCATCGAATTGAGGGGTGAACGAGAAGTAAGTTCTCGCTAGTCGTATGAACTAGATGAAGTTGGTTAAATTACAACTCACCCCACTTGGCCTTCTTATTTTCCTTTGCTACTCTTATATTTCATCTTATGATATTTTTGCGCTTTACTATCCATTGGTTTTGAGTTGCGCGTTGTTTTTCAGATCGGCTGAAAATGAGCGAGTGGACGAAAGAACTAATTTTCAGCCCATGACCAACACCAAGACCTAAGGTGTGTGCGCTATCTTTCCTAGGTTGGTACATAAGAATTTGCGCGTTTGTGTTATGTGCTTGCTTTACTAAGCGTGGGTTTCTTTGTTGCGCTTTATTTTTCAGATCGGTTGAAAAGGAGCGAGTAGAGAAAGCAAATTTTCAGCCCATGACCAACGCCAAGACTTAAGGTAAAAGCTATACCCTTTCTAAGTTAGAACCTAAGTTGTTGTGCTTTTGTGTGAAGTTTCTCACTTGACTAAGTGTTGGTTTATTGTTCCACTTGCTTTTTCAGATCGAATGAGAATGGGCGAGTGGAAAATCTCGGAAGGTTTTACTCCAAGACCAACGCCGAGATTTCTCGCTTGTTGCACGTTGTTTTAAAGAGATTAGGTTGATTCCCTAGAGGCAATTTTCGGACTAGAGCCTTGTTTTGAGCGAATTAGGCTACGAATGGGGCAGCCCTACTTACGATTGGATTGTATTGTGGATAGTAAAAATATTAACGTTTCTAGACTTGTCAGATATGTGATGTGAAATAGACTGGAAACAATGGAACAAACGTTATTACGTATTGTGTATTAAGTTGATGACCAGCATTTCATACGTATAGTATCCCTGTATTATCCTTGTACTATACCTGTGGAAATAGTATTAGCATTCCATACGTACAGTATCCCTATACTGCCCCACTACTGTGCCTATGGAAAGTAAATATTAATTAAGTTCCATACGTATAGCATCCCGATATTATCCCTATATCGTGCCTATGAAAACCATATATATCTACTGGTTCCATACCTATACTATGCCTATAGTAAATAGTTTCCATACGGATAACATACGTAGGGAAAGATGTTTTCCATACCTATAATATACGGTTTTCATACGCATGGTATCCCTGGGGAAAAAGCTTTCCGTAGGTATAGTACACCTGCGGAAAATGCTCTCCATAAGTATAATAACCGTATGGAATATGAATTCCATAGGGCGGGTCACCCTACGGAAAGCGTTTCCATAGGTATACTCCTGATGCTGTTAACGGAATCATACGTATAATATTCGTATGGAATACCTTTCCATAATAAGTATACAGCACGTATGGAATTGTGTTTCCATAGGTATAGCCATCCTATGGAATAATCTTTCCCAAAGGTGAGCCACCCAGTGGAAAACCTTTCCATAAGTATGTCGGCCGTATGGAAACCTATTTCCCAAGGGACGCTAAGTGTATGGGCCCGTCTTCCGTAGGCATAATGTCCGTATGGAAAGATCTTTCCCAGGGGATACTACCTGTGGGAAAATGTTCCATAGGTATATCGACCGTATGGAAGATTGTTTCCCAAGGGGTACTATGCCTATGGAACCTGCTTCCATAGGTACACCGTCCGTATGGAAACAGGTTTCCCAAGGGGTACCATGCCTGGGGAAAAGATTTCCATAGGTATGACCTATTAGGTTCCATAGGGCCAGCATAGGGTGATCATAGGGACGGCACAGATCCGTGTGTTTTTCCACAGGGTTTTCCATACGGCTTTCCATAGGAAGGCTATAGGGATAACATAGGTACGGAAAAGATCTGCAACCCTTGGGAAAGCTTTCCATAGGCATGGAAACGGGTGAAAACCCTATGGAAAAGCCCTATGGAAAAGGGAAAATGGATACTGGAGGTTATCTCGAAAACAAAAATTTTGAGTTTCCATCCCTATACTCACCCTTGGGAAGGTTTTCATTATTTTCCAGGGCATTCCATAGGGTGATTGTGCTTTCCATAGGGTTTTCCAAGGCATTCCATAGGGATGATTGTGGCGTCCATACCTATGGAACGTTTTCCATAGGGATGGAAGGAATCGTATGGAAAATATCGTATGGAAAACCCTATGGAAACCCAATGGAAAGTCCTGGAATATCAAGCGTTTTCCGTACTTATGTCATCCCTATAGCATTCCTATGGAAAGCCGTATGGAAAACCCTGTGGAAAAACACACGGATCTGTTCCATCCCTATGATCACCCTATGCTGGCCCTATGGAACCTAATAGGTCATACCTATGGAAATCTTTTCCCCAGGCATGGTACCCCTTGGGAAACTTGTTTCCATACGGACGGTGTACCTATGGAAGCGGATTCCATAGGCATAGTATCCCTTGGAAAGCAATCTTCCATACGGTCGATATACCTATGGAACATTTTCCACAGGTATGGTATCCCCTGGGAAAGATCTTTCCATACGGACATTATGCCTACGGAAGACGGGCCCATACACTTAGCGTCCCTTGGGAAATAGGTTTCCATACGGCCGACATACTTATGGAAAGGTTTTCCACTGGGTGGCTCACCTTTGGGAAAGATTATTCCATAGGATGGCTATACCTATGGAAACACAATTCCATACGTGCTGTATACTTATGGAAAGGTATTCCATACGGATATTATACGTATGATTCCGTTAACAGCATCAGGAGTATACCTATGGAAACGCTTTCCGTAGGGTGACCCGCCCTATGGAATTCATATTCCATACGGTTATTATACTTATGGAGAGCATTTTCCGCAGGTGTACTATACCTACGGAAAGCTTTTTCCCCAGGGATACCATGCGTATGAAAACCGTATATTATAGGTATGGAAAACATCTTTCCCTACGTATGTTATCCGTATGGAAACTATTTACTATAGGCATAGTATAGGTATGGAACCAGTAGATATATATGGTTTCCATAGGCACGATATAGGGATAATATCGGGATGCTATACGTATGGAACTTAATTAATATTTACTTTCCATAGGCACAGTAGTGGGGCAGTATAGGGATACTGTACGTGTAGCACTGACTGTGTAGCATACATATTGCACATTAGCAACATGCAGTGTGTTCACTATGTTTCCACTGTGCGAGATAAACAAAATACTCGAGCATCTTTACTACGATTAACATGTATCTAGCTAGGCAGAAAGGAATACGAATGGGACTATCAAATTTTATCATACCAACGAATACACAAAATTATGTTCTACTCGTGCACTTTCTATTTACAATACGCAAAATAATGTTCTTCTCGTGCTCTTTCTATTTACAAGATGCCAACCTAAACGTTGACGTTGTACTCGAGGCCGTCGATTTTCTCCATCTCGCTTCGCTCCAAAACAACCGATCTAAAATGGAAAGTAAAGAGCCAACACTTAGTAAAAAAGCGGAAACGCACAAAAGAATATTCTATTGAAAACATAAAGGACTTATCAACCTAGAATGTTTGAAGGGATGCTTGAAGTTGACGTTGTACTCGAGGCGGTCGATTTCCTCCATTTCGCCCTCCTCGAAAACAGCCAATCTGAAAAGGAAAGTAAAGAGCCAACACTTAGTAAAAAGCGGAAACGCACAAAATAAACCTTTATTGAAAACATAATTAACAACCGAGCAACCTCAAATAAATGCGAATATGAACGCGAGATGAAAACCTAATATGACTTCGCCACGCGAACGTTTTCAGCGGATCTGAAAAACGAAACCAACCAACTAACGTTTAGTAAAGAAGAAAGAAAATAGCAGTCGTCAACGAAAGAAGCAAAGGAAAGTAAAAGGGGGATGTGGAGTGAGTTGGATTTGAACCAACTATTTCGAGTGCAAAGGACTCGCGGGAATTTCCCGTTCACTCCTAGTCAAAGTTTCACGCATGCCAAGTATGAGCGCGCGAAGCACACACAAAATAATACACACGCATAACCAAAACATGCACTGCAAACCAGTGCCATATTGCAACCTGTGAGAATTTAAAATATCACAGCACGCAACTCACTGGCGAGGCTGCTGCAACATTGCTGACGGCGAATTGTGAAGAGAATACAGTAGAGTGCAATAACGTGAGTTTGAACTTGACCGTTCAGAAAAATCGAAGTGCTCAAAAACTTTGCCGTTCAGAAGTCACATCGGATCGACTCGTCATGCGAGCACGATCGACGATGACGACGATGATGACGATGCGATGTCTCAGACTCTCTCAGTGACATTGCATCGGAGATAATCGACTTATAAAATTTAAACTGGGATTAAATGTAATCAACCCTTCGTAATGGTCTAGAGGTGGCCGTCGTTCTCAGTCTCAATCGAACCTATGAGATCCCGATTTTTTTTGAAGTTCCAGAAATAAAATCTCGACTAGCCAAAACAGCGCATACAGGCCGCAATTTTGTTTTTTTGCCCCCCTCGTCAGTGAACAAATGGTTTGTTTTCTTGGGGGTGATCGAACAAGCTCATTTTATTTGGGGGGGTTTTGGCGGCGGTAGGGGGTCTTCCATAGGGGTTTCCATAGGGATAGGCTCTGGATTTCCCATAGGGCACACCACTTTTTCCACAGGCTCCGGATTTTCCATAGGGTACATTGGTGATGTTTTTTAACCTGTTTCCAGGCCATTCCACAGGTATGGACGCCACTATCATAGGGATGATCTCTGTGGCATTCCTTAACAGTGTAATTCTGCATTTTCCATAGGCATTTTCCAAGTGCGGCGTGTTGCTGTTGTAGGGTCCAAAAAGGGCCTGTTTTAACCTGCCCTATTTTTCATTTTTTTGATTCCATCCCTATAAATTACCTATGGAATCCCGAAAATGGGGTGAGCCAACCTATGATCACCCTGTGGAAACGATTTCCATTGGGGCCTGTGGCAAATTTTCCAGAGCCATTCCATACGATTTTCATATAGGGGATTTAAAAGTGCCCTATGGAAAGGTTTTTGCCCTATGGAAAGCCAATGGAAATGCGTTCCCATAGGTTTTACATAGGGTTTTTCCATCCCTGTGTAATTATTTCCAGCCCTACGGACGCCACTATTATAGGGTTAACACCTCGACCGTTCATAGAATATCAACCCAATATCCCTATGGAAAGTTCAAGTTATTTTCCCATAGGTTGTATAGGGTGGGCATCCCTATGGAACCAGAATACAGCATTCCTAACGTATGTCCACCCTATGTCCACCCTATGTCCACCCTACGTTCATGGTATGGAAGGTATTGAACACCTTCCATAGGGATGTCATTGGGCGGACCGCCCTATGGAACACATCGTATTGTTTCCATGCCTATGCCCACCCTACGCCCACCCTATGACCACCTCATGATCACCCTATGCCTAGCAAATGAAAAGTTAAAAAGGAAGCAACGGTTCCAAGTAGTCATGCGTGCTGGTATGGATGGTGTGTTGTGGGCCAGTATTAAACAACCACGGGGTCGACATGCCACCATGTCCTTGCACCGTGTGCCGACTACAAGTTGAAAAACCTCTTCGAACGATACAACGACATACGAAGCTATACAAGAGATGGCAAGGAGCGGTATACATGGGGGAAAGTAGTAGTGAAGACGATACTTCAAGTGATGACGGGGGTGACCGTAATGGTGGTGATGGTGGTTCCCTTGGAGGTGATGATGACATGGAAGATGCCAATGCAGAAGCGGACGAAATTCTCCAGGATCATTTGAGAAAGCGGGAAGAACATTGTGCCCGTCTCCTAAGTCCTGCTGCCAACGATGAGGATATGGATAACCAAGAGGTACCCCTCTTTCTGTATTTCCCAAGGGTGGGCGTACGTATGCCAACAGGTGGGCATAGGTTGGGAAATCGTTGAACGTTTCCATAGGGTGGGAACAGGCATTCCCAGAGGCGGGTATAGGTAGAGCGCTGGGTAAGTATGCCTATGGAAAGCATTGGACGTTTCCAGTGGGTGGGCATAGGGCGAGCATTGGGCGGGCATAGGTTGGGAAAACATGGAATGTTTCCATAGGGTGGGCCTGAGCATTCCCAAGGGCGGGTATAGGTGGTTCACTGGGTAGGCATGCCTATGGAAAGCATTGGATGTTTCCATAGGGTCGGCATAGGGTGGGCATAGGACGGGCATAGGGTGGACATGCGGAGGGAAATGCCTTTTTTTTATTTTGCAGTTCCTGTAAAGTTGGGGATGCCTCTCGTGATTTCACAGGTCGTTGATCACGTCTATGCCGAGAAGGTTTCAACAATGCATCGTCTTGTCATTGATCTGCTGGAAACGAAATCCGAGCACAATGCTACCCAATCCATGTTTGATCAAATCTTCAATCTCATGCGGCAAACGGTGATTGGCAACGTTGACATCATCGGCAATCAGAGACGAAATGGTTTCCCGACCTCCTTCAAACAAGCTTTGTCTATGTGGAAGGATTTTGCCCTGCCGTACCATACCGCCGACGTTTGCAGGAATGAATGCATGATCTTCACTCCGGGCCGGCATGACGACCTTACCCAGTGCCTCCATTGCCACAAACTTCGGTGTCACCCCAGCTCTCGACGTAACGGACGGCTTATTCCGGGAAAGCCGTACAAGGTATTTAGGTTTTGGCGCTTGGACGAACTCCTGCCGATGCTATATTTGATACCAGAGATGGCCGAGCTCTTGGTATCATGGAAGATAACTACACCCGCGGAGAACGACGATCTGCCGGTTGTGACTACGTTTCACATGAACGGTATGTATACCTAGGCTCACCCTATGTTCACCCTACGTCCGCCCTATGCTATCCCTGTGATCACCATAGGGAATGGGAATCTCAAAGTTTCCCGCCCTATGCCCACCTTATGCCCACCCTATGTTTACCCTATGCCTTTACTATGTATCGGTTCCGTACGTATACCGTGCCTATGGAAAGCTTCTTCCATAGGGAGAACATAGGTATGGAAACGTCTGGCTGCACTGTACGTTTGTTTATGTGTTATGTATGTCGCAGGTCAGATGCTAGAAAAACAGCTGATGCTAGTCCGTGGCATATATGCTTCAATATCTAATGAGAAGGTTGCACCATACACTGGGCCACAAAAGCGACGAGTGGAGGTGATTGGCAAGCAAACACCGATAACCTTGGATGAAGGTACGCAGTGCCTTAGATGCCTTTGCAGTAGATGTCCGCCCTGTGCCCACCCAATGGAAATCTTTCCCGCCATATGCCCGCCCTATGCCCACCCTTGGAGCTGAAAAGAAATATTCCATCCCTGTGCTCACCCTATGCCTACCCTATGCCCACCCTTTGAAATTCGTAACCATCTTATGCCCACCCATTGATCACCCACAAGTGACATAAAAGGTATACGGAAGTATATGCGCACGAATTTCCCATGGGCCCAGCTCCTGCAAAACGACTTTGACACCAAACTCGCTGAATGGAAGCGATTGAGTTTGAGAGAACGGCGGATCATGCCACGACCCGTCATCCAAGATCTGGAGACATGGCGGTTGAACCGGTTGACGAGGGAATGTCGTCCTTTGAGCAAGGTTAGGTATCAATATTCAATATTTTCGATATATTGATATATCGAAATATTGTTATTGATTGATAACGAATTCATCGATATTGAAATATTGGATATTGATTGATCAAAGGGGGCGAATATTGAAATTGATCGATCCGTGCAGGCGGATATTGGTATTGATTGATGTGAAATTCGCGATATCGATATCGATCAATGTTGAAACGTGAATTCAAATATCAATATTGGAATAACGATATCGATATATCAATATCAGGGCCCATATCGATCCTGTGCCGTTGAGTTTTGCGAATGCCATAGACTGATTTCTTGATTTCGATCGTGGTATGTGAGATCGATGGTCCCTGTCGTGTAGGGTGTGCCATGCAATTTATTCCGTAAAGGATCTACGTTATAAACAATTTCATACCGATACCCGGTGACGCCGTCAACAATTTCACTGAACCGTGTGCCGGCATGTCACTCGAGAGATGCAAACTGTGAAACGGACCCAGTAGCACGCCTTTGGCGCGCCGGCAGTGATGAGAAGGAATACTTTGTGGAGGATATTCTAGCAACTCGCAAGCGCGTATGGTGTGGATCCAGTGGTCGATAAGATGGGAGGATCTTTCAATCTTCCCGAAGGTGACACGCGAGAGCCTACCGAGAAAACATCCCCAAGCATGGGCATCGTTGATATCATATTGATTATTGATATTCTTCAATTTTGCAAAAATATTGTTATTTATTGATTTGCCTCTGTTACGTATTGATATCGATTGATAACAAGATGCATATATCGTTATTGATCGATTTCGCTCAATGAATATTGTTATTGATCGATCACGTTCGAGCCATATCGATATCGATTGATATCAAAATTCAATTATCGAAATCTAATCAATACCGCTTCATGATTTCGATACCTAACCTTGCCTTTGAGTACCAAGGAGCGTTGTTATGTCTACATGGACGGTGTGATGAAGAGTCGGCACGTGAAAGTCGGACGAGACACTTTTCGTACGCGATCCGCCGACCGCCACCTCACCACCTGTCAACGATACATAAAGGCAATCTTTGATACCCCAGTAAATGGATTGAATGCCCATGAAGACAGGTCGTTCATCCGATGCCCACCCTATGTTCGCCCTATATTGGCCCTATGCCTACCCTGTGTTCGCCCTACAACATCCCTATACCGTAACATATATCATAGATCATGCGTATGCTCACCCTGTGCCCACCCTACGACCACCCTACACCCTCCCTATGATTACGAGTTAAGCTTTCCCACTCTGTGTCCGCCCTATAGCCGCCCTATGTCCACCCTGTGCCCACCCTATGCTCACCCTTTGGAAAGTATGTGTTGCAGGTACGGCGAGCTTCTGAAAATTTATAGCATCCCGGTTGGCAGGAAACAATTGGGTTTCCTCAAAGTAAGATGGTTTCCATTGAAGGCAGCATTTCAAGATACCGTGGCGAACAATATGATGTTGAGGTCGGACTTGCCATGGGACCTTTCCGAGGTTTTCATCCAAGCATTTGAGATTGAGTGCTTGGTGTGCATTGTACCCATTCCATGGAACTTTGACCGGTTCATCACGACCAAGAGAATTCCAGCTGGACGACCCGATGCAAATAGGTTGGTATATTATCTCGGCGAGCACAAACTCGGTTTCAATGATCCACCATGGAGATATGATAAAGACAAGATGATGCTCATACTAGATAGGCATGTAGATTTTGTGGGCGACTTACATGACGAATAACTTGTTCATTTCATAGATGGAATTATTCTGTATATTAATATGTATATATGTAGTAAAAGCCCTATGGAAAGCCTGGATATATCATGAATCATCACCCTATGCTCACCCTATGAAACCTGAATGGTTATACCTATGGAAACCCTTTCACAGGTACGGTATCCCTTGGGAAACATGTTTCCATACGGATGGTATACCTACGGAAGACCTTTCCACTGGGTGGCTCACCCCTGGGAAAGCTCATTCCATAGGCTGGCTATACCTATGGAACTCGGTTCCATACGTACGGTATACGTGTGGAAACGTATTCCATATGGATACTATAGGTATCGACTTTGCCACCTGTATCAGGAGTATACCTACGGCATGCTCACCCTGTGTTATCCCTATAGCTAACCCTATGGAAACCCCTATGGAATTACGTCTTTATTGACCGAGAATACGCAGAATGAATTGTATATTTCCATAGGTATACTGTCCCTATGGGGGCCCTATGGAAAGCCCTATGGAATTACGTTGATATTCCCGAGAATACGCAGAGTGAATTATACGTTTCCATAGGCCTACCATACCTATGGCATCCCTATGGAAGGCCCTATGGAATTACGACTTTATTCCCGAGAATACGCAGGGCGAATTGTACATTTCCATAGGTGTACTATCGCTATGCCCGCCCTATGGAAAACCTTGTGGAAAACTCATAGTATACGCTAAGTTTCCATAGGTGCGCTATCCGTACGCCCGCCCTACGCCCGCCCTTGGACATGCCTATGGAAAGCGTATGGGAAAGTTATATTTTCCATAGGGCTTTCCATCGGCCCCCTATGCCTATAGCCGCCCTATGGAAGGGTTTACATTTTCCATAGGGTTTTCCATAGTCCTGGTTATGCCTATAGTCGTCCTATGGAAATGTTTACTTTTCCATAGGGTGATTATACGGCCTTCCATGCCTATGGAACGTCCTTTTCCATAGGCATACAGCCCTATAGAAACCCTATGGAAACTCCAAAAGGGGGTATCCCTATGGAAATACCCTATGGAAAACTTTCCAAGCCTTTGGAAAATATTTCCGGATTTTCCCGAGCGTTCCCAAGGGCGGGCATAGGGAGGGCACAGGGATGACATGCCTATGGAAAGCTTTCCCAAGGGTTGCAGATCTGTAGGGTATATGCGGGGGCTGCTCCGACAATAATAAGTACGACCATGAGACGCTGTCTGACAGAATGGGGTACGACTATGAGACAAAGGTCTGGACAAATAATGGGGTACGACTATGAGACAGCGCTCCGATAGAATGGGGTACGACTATGAGACAGCGCTCCGACAGAATGGGCTCGGGCAGCAGCGACGTACTGCATATATTGTGCAGGTTGTCATATTTACCTGCCGGAATGGCCGTTTCAATAGGAGTCGTAGCTGCTGCCTCCGGCAAGATACTCGCGCCACCTAGTTGACCACCCGTGAATACGTAGCCGATAGCTCAGAGAATGGGCTGCGCGCGATAATGTGCCCGTATGAGGAAGCTGAAGCGAGATGCAGAAGCTATGGGCGGGAAGCGACAAGATCACGCACCAACTGGTGTTGTACCAGCAGCAGGGCTTGCAAGTCCAATAGGGTTCGCGTGAGCACCTGTGGAAAGCACAATCACAAACGAAAGAGAGATAAATGGAATAGCTCAATTCGCTCAATATGGATCCCTCAAAGTATTATATCCGAAGCGACTTACGGAAGGAATGAAAGCGAAGAGCGCACGCACCAATCGCTGGCGTTGTCTCAGTTGTTAATGTTGTCCCAGAAGAAGGGTTTGGAACTCGCGAAGAATCAGCGTGAACAACTGCGGAAAACATAATAACACACGAACGAGAATAGGTTTCAGTCCGGAAAGGAAAGGGATCATGTGAACAAACCCTATAGAGCAGCGGAATTCAAGCACAGGCTTATGGAAACAAGCGAAAAAACCCTGTACTTTCAAGTGTCAACGCTGCCAAAGAGAGCAATATCTGCTTGGAACAGATCAAACTACAAAAACCATGTTAAAGCAAGGGTTGCCAAAAATCTTCGAGTGCAAGATGCTCCCACGCACTTGAAGGTCTGGCTGCAGGCGTTTTGGACAACTCCTGTTGAACAGCGTTGAGAAAGACACGACGTGTTGCCATGCGCTTAAATATCTTCTTCAGATCTTCACTCTTCAAAGTCAAAGCAGTCCTTACGCTGGGCGACCGCCGTTCCAATAGATCGATAGAGCTGACGCCATCATTCTTTTCGTGAAACGTGTCGTCGCCTAGCTTGCACAAAGCCCATATTGGCTACTATCCTTAATCCAGATCCTCCCACAAGGATCTGGCGCAAATGGGCATGGCGACGTTGTATGTCGTATTTCTTGGCCCGGCATATGCTTTGGGGCAATATTTATGAACCTTTTGAATTATCTATAACATTGGTTTGCTTGAAATGTCGATGGTTTGACCTTTAATCTTAGCGTGGTTTGGGTGGGTGTTTTCACAGAATTTTAATTAAAATGCTAGATCCTACCACAAGGATCTAGGGTACCGACAACTCTAGGCCTTGTTACACGAGCTCGGGTTGGTGCGTATGTTGTTAACCCTCGAGGGTATCACCAAAACTAATTTTGTAAGCCCTTTAATATCATACTAGCCGTATTAATCGCCGCATATGCGCATGACATGGTGTAGTACCGTCGAAATTCAATATTTCCATCATAATCAGGGTCTGAAAATCGTATTCTAGAACCTCTAGCGGTAGTTCTAAACGTTCAAAAAATCCCCCAAAATCCCAAGGAGACTTTGAAGTCATATTAAAGTACTGAAGTACCCACCAAGGCAAAGATCTAGCCTCAAAGCTTAAAATGGACCAAGACTTACGCCCAAAATGCGAAATTGTCCCCATACTTAAGGAGTGTGTATATATCTTACCCATGTGACCGCGTTCGTGTGATGTGTCCAATATACATGACCCAAGTCGTATTTTGACCCAAACATGATTAATATACCTGCATACCTTGAGATATATCATGTATATAGTGGCAAAGGATCGATACACGATTGGCAAAAAAATGTGGAAGATACACCCCGTTTTGAAGCTTTAGAAACCGCAGCAGTTCAAAATTTGGTTGGGACATGCTATAAATGTATTAGCTAGGAGCATATATGATGGACTCTCGTCGAACCACGCACCATACTACTTAGTATAGGTCCCATGTGGAAAGTATTCCTTGGCGTTGACTTGTAGAAAGCTCGTGGGGTGCCTAAATAAATTAATGAAAAAGTGATCCTTGTGGGAGGATCTAGAGCGTTCTAGGTCCTCCCACAAGGATCTCGGGATAGTAGCCAATATACGCAAGCGAAAAGCGGATATGGCTACAGGTGAGAGACCAAGCTCGTCTAAGTCCTCATCGGGAATGTGACCTTTCAGGATCTTAACTGTAAAGCCTTCATCTACGAAGGCAGCAACGTGTGGGAGCAACAATCCACTGCCAAGCACGCTCGCCACAGTCAACGCTTGCGACATCACGATTGTATCGCAGTTGTCTCTAGGTTATGCCAAAGCACTCCCAACTTTAACCTGAGTATATCTCAACGATTAGTGTAATAGTACAGTTAAATTTGATCTTTTGCCAGCAAAATATTGGATGATGTGTCGACATGTAGGCATCTACCATCTAGCGTAGGCAACCAGCGCAGGCACGATATAACACTCTCAACAAATCTGACGCGAGTGGCGCTATCCACGTTGCGGCCCTCCGCCGCCCCCCGTCCGGACAAGTGGCGCGTCGCACGCACCCTGCGGACATGTGACCGATTTTCAGCACCCCACCTCCCCAGCGGACACTGTCACCTGTCGACCCCACCCCCCCAGCGGACAACAAGACCTCTCGACCCCACCCACCCAGCGGACAAAAAATGGAAATCCTACCCCCCCCTGCGACAATAAATGGAACAGCCCTTAGGCTATTCGACATTGTGTAATTGCATATTGATACAGGAGAGGAGACGGGAGGGTCCAAAGCACCGCGCCTTCATTTTGTATATTTCCAAGGATATATAAGTAATTCTTGGTTTGTGATTAAATATTTTTTTGTTGTAGTAAAATTGAGTCAGCAAATAATGTCAAATTATATATAAATTGATATATCCAAGATATTCAATGCTGATAAATTTTCTGGGACGAGTGTATTGGGGAAAAAATAGGAGATGAAATCGGAGATTCCCCCTCTTTAAAAAATCCATCAATAT
Source organism: Cymbomonas tetramitiformis (assembly GCA_001247695.2). Lineage (NCBI taxonomy): Eukaryota > Viridiplantae > Chlorophyta > Pyramimonadophyceae > Pyramimonadales > Pyramimonadaceae > Cymbomonas > Cymbomonas tetramitiformis. The sequence goes on from LGRX02028239.1 coordinate 25,619, forward strand.
ATTGATACTCAAAAACTAAATTTCGGTATCGATATGATATTGATAATTAATTATGGGTATCAATATGATACTGATAATTAATTCAGAGTATCGAGATGATACTGATAATTAATTCTAGGTATCGATATGATACGATATCAGTGATATATTGACATATCAAGGTATCCGAGTTATTGATACCGGGGCTTGGTGAATACTTGAAATGTATAAACATTGCGTTTATTGGGTGCCCATAACGTTCACTAGAATATAATGTAATATAATTTGCAGTTCCAGAGAAATCGCTGCCCTTTGAGCCGATGCCATGGGTGCATTTTCCATGGGTGCATTTTTGAGCTAAAACGCTTAGGGGGCGTTGGGATGGGCCCGGGGACGTGTCTAGTCAATGGAGATACCATGCGTGCCTCGACAAATTGCCAAACATGCATTTGGTGCTCATAAACGTAAAGACATGTGCAATAGCTGATATAGGGGGTACGTGAACGTACAGGCGGGGAAAAAGTATTCTCCAAATTTTATTGTGGTTGCGAGTGGTTTAAATGCGACATCACAATATCACGACATGACGCAATATCAATTAACTCGGGATTTATGGTATAAATGCGACATCACAATATCACGACATGACGCAATATCACAGCATCACAATATCAATTAATTCGGGATTTGTGGTATAAATAATATGACATCAAGCAATATCACAGCATTACAATATCAATAAACTCAGGATCTATGATATAAATACGCCTTCGCATATCACGACATCACGCAAATAGCAACTCGGGATTCTCGGGATTTATTGTCGATCTCGGGAATCAATCTCGGGATTTATT
>LGRX02028240.1:0-11971 GCA_001247695.2 Cymbomonas tetramitiformis
TGATGACGATGCGATGTCTCAGACTCTCAGTGACATTGCATCGGAGATAATCGACTTATAAAATTTAAACTGGGATTAAATGTAATCAACCCTTCGTAATGGTCTAGAGGTGGCCGTCGTTCTCAGTCTCAATCGAACCTATGAGATCCCGATTTTTTTGAAGTTCCAGAAATAAAATCTCGACTAGCCAAAACAGCGCATACAGGCCGCAATTTTGTTTTTTTGCCCCCCTCGTCAGTGAACAAATGGTTTGTTTTCTTGGGGGTGATCGAACAAGCTCATTTTATTTGGGGGGGTTTTTGGCGGCGGTAGGGGGTCTTCCATAGGGGTTTCCATAGGGATAGGCTCTGGATTTCCCATAGGGCACACCACTTTTTCCACAGGCTCCGGATTTTCCATAGGGTACATTGGTGATGTTTTTAACCTGTTTCCAGGCCATTCCACAGGTATGGACGCCACTATCATAGGGATGATCTCTGTGGCATTCCTTAACAGTGTAATTCTGCATTTTCCATAGGCATTTTCCAAGTGCGGCGTGTTCCTGTTGTAGGTGTAGCAGTAGGGTCCAAAAAGGGCCTGTTTTAACCTGTCCTATTTTTCATTTTTTTGATTCCATCCCTATAAATTACCTATGGAATCCCGAAAATGGGGTGAGCCAACCTATGATCACCCTGTGGAAACGATTTCCATTGGGGCCTGTGGCAAATTTTCCAGAGCCATTCCATACGATTTTCATATAGGGGATTTAAAAGTGCCCTATGGAAAGGTTTTTGCCCTATGGAAAGCCAATGGAAATGCGTTCCCATAGGTTTTACATAGGGTTTTTCCATCCCTGTGTAATTATTTCCAGCCCTACGGACGCCACTATTATAGGGTTAACACCTCGACCGTTCATAGAATATCAACCCAATATCCCTATGGAAAGTTCAAGTTATTTTCCCATAGGTTGTATAGGGTGGGCATCCCTATGGAACCAGAATACAGCATTCCTAACGTATGTCCACCCTATGTCCACCCTATGTCCACCCTACGTTCATGGTATGGAAGGTATTGAACACCTTCCATAGGGATGTCATTGGGCGGACCGCCCTATGGAACACATCGTATTGTTTCCATGCCTATGCCCACCCTACGCCCACCCTATGACCACCTCATGATCACCCTATGCCTAGCAAATGAAAAGTTAAAAAGGAAGCAACGGTTCCAAGTAGTCATGCGTGCTGGTATGGATGGTGTGTTGTGGGCCAGTACGGGGTCGACATGCCACCATGTCCTTGCACCGTGTGCCGACTACAAGTTGAAAAACCTCTTCGAACGATACAACGACATACGAAGCTATACAAGAGATGGCAAGGAGCGGTATACATGGGGAAAAGTAGTAGTGAAGACGATACTTCAAGTGATGACGGGGGTGACCGTAATGGTGGTGATGGTGGTTCCCTTGGAGGTGATGATGACATGGAAGATGCCAATGCAGAAGCGGACGAAATTCTCCAGGATCATTTGAGAAAGTTGGAAGAACATTGTGCCCGTCTCCTAAGTCCTGCTGCCAACGATGAGGATATGGATAACCAAGAGGTACCCCTCTTTCTGTATTTCCCAAGGGTGGGCGTACGTATGCCGACAGGTGGGCATAGGTTGGGAAATCGTTGAACGTTTCCATAGGGTGGGAACAGGCATTCCCAGAGGCGGGTGTAGGTAGAGCGCTGGGTAAGTATGCCTATGGAAAGCATTGGACGTTTCCAGTGGGTGGGCATAGGGCGGGCATTGGGCGGGCATAGGTTGGGAAAACATGGAATGTTTCCATAGGGTGGGCCTGAGCATTCCCAAGGGCGGGTATAGGTGGTTCACTGGGTGGGCATGCCTATGGAAAGCATTGGATGTTTCCATAGGGTCGGCATAGGGTGGGCATAGGACGGGCATAGGGTGGACATGCGGAGGGAAATGCCTTTTTTTTATTTTGCAGTTCCTGTAAAGTTGGGGATACCTCTCGTGATTTCACAGGTCGTTGATCACGTCTATGCCGAGAAGGTTTCAACAATGCATCGTCTTGTCATTGATCTGCTGGAAACGAAATCCGAGCACAATGCTACCCAATCCATGTTTGATCAAATCTTCAATCTCATGCGGCAAACGGTGATTGGCAACGTTGACATCATCGGCAATCAGAGACGAAATGGTTTCCCGACCTCCTTCAAACAAGCTTTGTCTATGTGGAAGGATTTTGCCCTGCCGTACCATACCGCCGACGTTTGCAAAAATGAATGCATGATCTTCACTCCGGGCCGGCATGACGACCTTACCCGGTGCCTCCATTGCCACAAACTTCGGTGTCACCCCAGCTCTCGACGTAACGGACGGCTTATTCCGGGAAAGCCGTACAAGGTATTTAGGTTTTGGCGCTTGGACGAACTCCTGCCGATGCTATATTTGATACCAGAGATGGCCGAGCTCTTGGTATCATGGAAGATAACTACACCCGCGGAGAACGACGATCTGCCGGTTGTGACTACGTTTCACATGAACGGTATGTATACCTAGGCTCACCCTATGTTCACCCTACGTCCGCCCTATGCTATCCCTGTGATCACCATAGGGAATGGGAATCTCAAAGTTTCCCGCCCTATGCCCACCTTATGCCCCCCCTATGTTTACCCTATGCCTTTACTATGTATCGGTTCCGTACGTATACCGTGCCTATGGAAAGCTTCTTCCATAGGGAGAACATAGGTATGGAAACGTCTGGCTGCACTGTACGTGTGTTTATGTGTTATGTATGTCGCAGGTCAGATGCTAGAAAAACAGCTGATGCTAGTCCGTGGCATATATGCTTCAATATCTAATGAGAAGGTTGCACCATACACTGTGCCACAAAAGCGACGAGTGGAGGTGATTGGCAAGCAAACACCGATAACCTTGGATGAAGGTACGCAGTGCCTTAGATGCCTTTGCAGTAGATGTCCGCCCTATGCCCACCCAATGGAAATCTTTCCCGCCATATGCCCGCCCTATGCCCACCCTTGGAGCTGAAAAGAAATATTCCATCCCTGTGCTCACCCTATGCCTACCCTATGCCCACCCTTTGAAATTCGTAACCATCTTATGCCCACCCATTGATCACCCACAAGTGACATAAAAGGTATACGGAAGTATATGCGCACGAATTTCCCATGGGCCCAGATCCTGCAAAACGACTTTGACACCAAACTCGCTGAATGGAAGCGATTGAGTTTGAGAGAACGGCGGATCATGCCACGACCCGTCATCCAAGATCTGGAGACATGGCGGTTGAACCGGTTGACGAGGGAATGTCGTCCTTTGAGCAAGGTTAGGTATCAATATTCAATATTTTCGATATATTGATATATCGAAATATTGTTATTGATTGATAACGAATTCATCGATATTGAAATATTGGATATTGATTGATCAAAGGGGGCGAATATTGAAATTGATCGATCCGTGCAGGCGGATATTGGTATTGATTGATGTGAAATTCGCGATATCGATATCGATCAATGTTGAAACGTGAATTCAAATATCAATATTGGAATAACGATATCGATATATCAATATCAGGGCCCATATCGATCCTGTGCCGTTGAGTTTTGCGAATGCCATAGACTGATTTCTTGATTTCGATCGTGGTATGTGAGATCGATGGTCCCTGTCGTGTAGGGTGTGCCATGCAATTTATTCCGTAAAGGATCTACGTTATAAACAATTTCATACCGATACCCGGTGACGCCGTCAACAATTTCACTGAACCGTGTGCCGGCATGTCACTCGAGAGATGCAAACTGTGAAACGGACCCAGTAGCACGCCTTTGGCGCGCCGGCAGTGATGAGAAGGAATACTTTGTGGAGGATATTCTAGCAACTCGCAAGCGCGTATGGTGTGGATCCAGTGGTCGATAAGATGGGAGGATCTTTCAATCTTCCCGAAGGTGACACGCGAGAGCCTACCGAGAAAACATCCCCAAGCATGGGCATCGTTGATATCATATTGATTATTGATATTCTTCAATTTTGCAAAAATATTGTTATTTATTGATTTGCCTCTGTTACGTATTGATATCGATTGATAACAAGATGCATATATCGTTATTGATCGATTTCGCTCAATGAATATTGTTATTGATCGATCACGTTCGAGCCATATCGATATCGATTGATATCAAAATTCAATTATCGAAATCTAATCAATACCGCTTCATGATTTCGATACCTAACCTTGCCTTTGAGTACCAAGGAGCGTTGTTATGTCTACATGGACGGTGTGATGAAGAGTCGGCACGTGAAAGTCGGACGAGACACTTTTCGTACGCGATCCGCCGACCGCCACCTCACCACCTGTCAACGATACATAAAGGCAATCTTTGATACCCCAGTAAATGGATTGAATGCCCATGAAGACAGGTCGTTCATCCGATGCCCACCCTATGTTCGCCCTATATTGGCCCTATGCCTACCCTGTGTTCGCCCTACAACATCCCTATACCGTAACATATATCATAGATCATGCGTATGCTCACCCTGTGCCCACCCTACGACCACCCTACACCCTCCCTATGATTACGAGTTAAGCTTTCCCACTCTGTGTCCGCCCTATAGCCGCCCTATGTCCACCCTGTGCCCACCCTATGCTCACCCTTTGGAAAGTATGTGTTGCAGGTACGGCGAGCTTCTGAAAATTTATAGCATCCCGGTTGGCAGGAAACAATTGGGTTTCCTCAAAGTAAGATGGTTTCCATTGAAGGCAGCATTTCAAGATACCGTGGCGAACAATATGATGTTGAGGTCGGACTTGCCATGGGACCTTTCCGAGGTTTTCATCCAAGCATTTGAGATTGAGTGCTTGGTGTGCATTGTACCCATTCCATGGAACTTTGACCGGTTCATCACGACCAAGAGAATTCCAGCTGGACGACCCGATGCAAATAGGTTGGTATATTATCTCGGCGAGTACAAACTCGGTTTCAATGATCCACCATGGAGATATGATAAAGACAAGATGATGCTCATACTAGATAGGCATGTAGATTTCGTGGGCGACTTACATGACGAATAACTTGTTCATTTCATAGATGGAATTATTCTGTATATTAATATGTATATATGTAGTAAAAGCCCTATGGAAAGCCTGGATATATCATGAATCATCACCCTATGCTCACCCTATGAAACCTGAATGGTTATACCTATGGAAACCCTTTCACAGGTACGGTATCCCTTGGGAAACATGTTTCCATACGGATGACATACCTACGGAAGACCTTTCCACTGGGTGGCTCACCCCTGGGAAAGCTCATTCCATAGGCTGGCTATACCTATGGAACTCGGTTCCATACGTACGGTATACGTGTGGAAACGTATTCCATATGGATACTATAGGTATCGACTTTGCCACCTGCATCAGGAGTATACCTACGGCATGCTCACCCTGTGTTATCCCTATAGCTAACCCTATGGAAACCCCTATGGAATTACGTCTTTATTGACCGAGAATACGCAGAATGAATTGTATATTTCCATAGGCGATACTGTCCCTATGGGGGCCCTATGGAAAGCCCTATGGAATTACGTTGATATTCCCGAGAATACGCAGAGTGAATTATACGTTTCCATAGGCCTACCATACCTATGGCATCCCTATGGAAGGCCCTATGGAATTACGACTTTATTCCCGAGAATACGCAGGGCGAATTGTACATTTCCATAGGTGTACTATCGCTATGCCCGCCCTATGGAAAACCTTGTGGAAAACTCATAGTATACGTTAAGTTTCCATAGGTGCGCTATCCGTACGCCCGCCCTACGCCCGCCCTTGGACATGCCTATGGAAAGCGTATGGGAAAGTTATATTTTCCATAGGGCTTTCCATCGGCCCCTATGCCTATAGCCGCCCTATGGAAGGGTTTACATTTTCCATAGGGTTTTCCATAGTCCTGGTTATGCCTATAGTCGTCCTATGGAAATGTTTACTTTTCCATAGGGTGATTATACGGCCTTCCATGCCTATGGAACGTCCTTTTCCATAGGCATACGGCCCTATAGAAACCCTATGGAAACTCCAAAAGGGGGTATCCCTATGGAAATACCCTATGGAAAACTTTCCAAGCCTTTGGAAAATATTTCCGGATTTTCCCGAGCGTTCCCAAGGGTGGGCATAGGGAGGGCACAGGGATGACATGCCTATGGAAAGCTTTCCCAAGGGTTGCAGATCTGTAGGGTATGAGACAGCGCTCCGACAGAATGGGGTACGACTATGAGACAGCGCTCCGACAGAATGGGGTACGACTATGAGGCGCTCCGGCAAATGGGGTACGACTATGAGACAGCGCTCCGATAGAATGGGGTACGACTATGAGACAGCGCTCCGACAGAATGGGCTCGGGCAGCAGCGACGTACTGCATATATTGTGCAGGCTGTCATATTTACCTGCCGGAATGGCCGTTTCAATAGGAGTCGTAGCTGCTGCCTCCGGCAAGATACTCGCGCCACCTAGTTGACCACCCGTGAATACGTAGCAGATAGCTCAGAGAATGGGCTGCGCGCGATAATGTGCCCGTATGAGGAAGCTGAAGCGAGATGCAGAAGCTATGGGCGGGAAGCGACAAGATCACGCACCAACTGGTGTTGTACCAGCAGCAGGGCTTGCAAGTCCAATAGGGTTCGCGTGAGCACCTGTGGAAAGCACAATCACAAACGAAAGAGAGATAAATGGAATAGCTCAATTCGCTCAATATGGATCCCTCAAAGTATTATATCCGAAGCGACTTACGGAAGGAATGAAAGCGAAGAGCGCACGCACCAATCGCTGGCGTTGTCTCAGTTGTTAATGTTGTCCCAGAAGAAGGGTTTGGAACTCGCGAAGAATCAGCGTGAACAACTGCGGAAAACATAATAACACACGAACGAGAATAGGTTTCAGTCCGGAAAGGAAAGGGATCATGTGAACAAACCCTATAGAGCAGCGGAATTCAAGCACAGGCTTATGGAAACAAGCGAAAAAACCCTGTACTTTCAAGTGTCAACGCTGCCAAAGAGAGCAATATCTGCTTGGAACAGATCAAACTACAAAAACCATGTTAAAGCAAGGGTTGCCAAAAATCTTCGAGTGCAAGATGCTCCCACGCACTTGAAGGTCTGGCTGCAGGCGTTTTGGACAACTCCTGTTGAACAGCGTTGAGAAAGACACGACGTGTTGCCATGCGCTTAAATATCTTCTTCAGATCTTCACTCTTCAAAGTCAAAGCAGTCCTTACGCTGGGCGACCGCCGTTCCAATAGATCGATAGAGCTGACGCCATCATTCTTTTCGTGAAACGTGTCGTCGCCTAGCTTGCACAAAGCCCATATTGGCTACTATCCTTAATCCAGATCCTCCCACAAGGATCTGGCGCAAATGGGCATGGCGACGTTGTATGTCGTATTTCTTGGCCCGGCATATGCTTTGGGGCAATATTTATGAACCTTTTGAATTATCTATAACATTGGTTTGCTTGAAATGTCGATGGTTTGACCTTTAATCTTAGCGTGGTTTGGGTGGGTGCTTTCACAGAATTTTAATTAAAATGCTAGATCCTACCACAAGGATCTAGGGTACCGACAACTCTAGGCCTTGTTACACGAGCTCGGGTTGGTGCGTATGTTGTTAACCCTCGAGGGTATCACCAAAACTAATTTTGTAAGCCCTTTAATATCATACTAGCCGTATTAATCGCCGCATATGCGCATGACATGGTGTAGTACCGTCGAAATTCAATATTTCCATCATAATCAGGGTCTGAAAATCGTATTCTAGAACCTCTAGCGGTAGTTCTAAACGTTCAAAAAATCCCCCAAAATCCCAAGGAGACTTTGAAGTCATATTAAAGTACTGAAGTACCCACCAAGGCAAAGATCTAGCCTCAAAGCTTAAAATGGACCAAGACTTACGCCCAAAATGCGAAATTGTCCCCATACTTAAGGAGTGTGTATATATCTTACCCATGTGACCGCGTTCGTGTGATGTGTCCAATATACATGACCCAAGTCGTATTTTGACCCAAACATGATTAATATACCTGCATACCTTGAGATATATCATGTATATAGTGGCAAAGGATCGATACACGATTGGCAAAAAAATGTGGAAGATACACCCCGTTTTGAAGCTTTAGAAACCGCAGCAGTTCAAAATTTGGTTGGGACATGCTATAAATGTATTAGCTAGGAGCATATATGATGGACTCTCGTCGAACCACGCACCATACTACTTAGTATAGGTCCCATGTGGAAAGTATTCCTTGGCGTTGACTTGTAGAAAGCTCGTGGGGTGCCTAAATAAATTAATGAAAAAGTGATCCTTGTGGGAGGATCTAGAGCGTTCTAGGTCCTCCCACAAGGATCTCGGGATAGTAGCCAATATACGCAAGCGAAAAGCGGATATGGCTACAGGTGAGAGACCAAGCTCGTCTAAGTCCTCATCGGGAATGTGACCTTTCAGGATCTTAACTGTAAAGCCTTCATCTACGAAGGCAGCAACGTGTGGGAGCAACAATCCACTGCCAAGCACGCTCGCCACAGTCAACGCTTGCGACATCACGATTGTATCGCAGTTGTCTCTAGGTTATGCCAAAGCACTCCCAACTTTAACCTGAGTATATCTCAACGATTAGTGTAATAGTACAGTTAAATTTGATCTTTTGCCAGCAAAATATTGGATGATGTGTCGACATGTAGGCATCTACCATCTAGCGTAGGCAACCAGCGCAGGCACGATATAACACTCTCAACAAATCTGACGCGAGTGGCGCTATCCACGTTGCGGCCCTCCGCCGCCCCCCGTCCGGACAAGTGGCGCGTCGCACGCACCCTGCGGACATGTGACCGATTTTCAGCACCCCACCTCCCCAGCGGACACTGTCACCTGTCGACCCCACCCCCCCAGCGGACAACAAGACCTCTCGACCCCACCCACCCAGCGGACAAAAAATGGAAATCCTACCCCCCCCTGCGACAATAAATGGAACAGCCCTTAGGCTATTCGACATTGTGTAATTGCATATTGATACAGGAGAGGAGACGGGAGGGTCCAAAGCACCGCGCCTTCATTTTGTATATTTCCAAGGATATATAAGTAATTCTTGGTTTGTGATTAAATATTTTTTTGTTGTAGTAAAATTGAGTCAGCAAATAATGTCAAATTATATATAAATTGATATATCCAAGATATTCAATGCTGATAAATTTTCTGGGACGAGTGTATTGGGGAAAAAATAGGAGATGAAATCGGAGATTCCCCCTCTTTAAAAAATCCATCAATATATTGATACTCAAAAACTAAATTTCGGTATCGATATGATATTGATAATTAATTATGGGTATCAATATGATACTGATAATTAATTCAGAGTATCGAGATGATACTGATAATTAATTCTAGGTATCGATATGATACGATATCAGTGATATATTGACATATCAAGGTATCCGAGTTATTGATACCGGGGCTTGGTGAATACTTGAAATGTATAAACATTGCGTTTATTGGGTGCCCATAACGTTCACTAGAATATAATGTAATATAATTTGCAGTTCCAGAGAAATCGCTGCCCTTTGAGCCGATGCCATGGGTGCATTTTCCATGGGTGCATTTTTGAGCTAAAACGCTTAGGGGGCGTTGGGATGGGCCCGGGGACGTGTCTAGTCAATGGAGATACCATGCGTGCCTCGACAAATTGCCAAACATGCATTTGGTGCTCATAAACGTAAAGACATGTGCAATAGCTGATATAGGGGGTACGTGAACGTACAGGTGGGGAAAAAGTATTCTCCAAATTTTATTGTGGTTGCGAGTGGTTTAAATGCGACATCACAATATCACGACATGACGCAATATCAATTAACTCGGGATTTATGGTATAAATGCGACATCACAATATCACGACATGACGCAATATCACAGCATCACAATATCAATTAATTCGGGATTTGTGGTATAAATAATATGACATCAAGCAATATCACAGCATTACAATATCAATAAACTCAGGATCTATGATATAAATACGCCTTCGCATATCACGACATCACGCAAATAGCAACTCGGGATTCTCGGGATTTATTGTCGATCTCGGGAATCAATCTCGGGATTTATTGTATAAATGCGACATCACAATACGACGACAGCGGGGGGAGGGTAACCATGGGGGCTCCGCCCCAGACCCCTTCCTGAATTATATTATTAACGCAGTTGGGCTATGACAACATACAGTGTGTATGATTATGGCGATGATATTGATAATTAATTCAGAGTATCGAGATGATACTGATAATTAATTCTAGGTATCGATATGATACGATATCAGTGATATATTGATATATCAAGGTATCCGAGTTATTGATACCGGGGCTTGGTGAATACTTGAAATGTATAAACATTGCGTTTATTGGGTGCCCATAACGTTCACTAGAATATAATGTAATATAATTTGCAGTTCCAGAGAAATCGCTGCCCTTTGAGCCGATGCCATGGGTGCATTTTCCATGGGTGCATTTTTGAGCTAAAACGCTTAGGGGGCGTTGGGATGGGCCCGGGGACGTGTCTAGTCAATGGAGATTTTGACTTAGTCGCGTAGACCTCCCACGAGTGCGAGCCACGGGCTGTCACCCCACTATTCTGTCACCACTCTACCCCCCACCCCTCCGGGTAATTTTGGGGATGTCCTGTGGTGCATTTGAGTACCTCGCACGCCCTTAGACCTCAAGGGAATCACTCCAGAGCGGCCCATCTGCTCACCCACCCACCACACCGAGGACCCCCTCTGGACCTCTATGACTAACCCCCGAAATTCCTGCAAAGGGTTTGCAGGCTCTTCTCGCCCCCCTTTAGCCCCCCGGCGTGCAAATTACCCCAAGGTACCTGCTTGACCCCTGTGCACCGAAATATGGCCATTGGGCCTACGCTACAGCTCGCACAATGCAGCTGAATCACTACCCCTGGGCTTCCCTCCAGAATTGGAGGGCAAACCGTCATAGAGATATCGGGGGCCAGTCACCTTTTAATTTCAAGGGGTCTACGGCCACCCCAGGGCCCAAGGGGGGTCGACTGGACCTCCACGGGGCTTAGTAGATAAGTTATGATGATTTCCTACCGGGGATGCCGATTTTGAAGTTGGGTCGATATCTCTATGACGGTCGAGTTTTTCCCGAAAATCGATACCGTTTTTGACTTAGTCGCGTAGACCTCCCACGAGTGCGAGCCACGGGCTGTCACCCCACTATTCTGCCACCACTCTACCCCCCACCCCTCCAGGTAATTTTGGGGATGTCCTGTGGTGCATTTGAGTACCTCGCACGCCCTTAGACCTCAAGGGAATCACTCCAGAGCGGCCCATCTGCTCACCCACCCACCACACTGAGGACCCCCTGTGGACCTCTATGACTAACCCCCGAAATTCCTGCAAAGGTTTTGCAGGCTCTTCTCGCCCCCCTTAGCCCCCCCGGCGTGCAAATTACCCCAGGGTACCTACTTGACCCCTGTGCACCGAAATATGGCCATTGGGCCTACGCTACAGCTCGCACAATGCAGCTGAATCACTACCCCTGGGCTTCCCTCCAGAATTGAAGGGCAAACCGTCATAGAGATATCGGGGGCCAGTCACCTTTTAATTTCAAGGGGTCTACGGCCACCCCAGGGCCCAAGGGGGGTCGACTGGACCTCCACAGGGCTTAGTAGATAAGTTATGATGATTTCCTACCGGGGATGCCGACTTTGAAGTTGGGTCGATATCTCTATGACGGTCGAGTTTTTCCCGAAAATCGATACCGCGTTTTTGACTTAGTCGCGTAGACCTCCCACGAGTGCGAGCCACGGGCTGTCACCCCACTATTCTGTCACCACTCTACCCCCCACCCCTCCGGGTAATTTTGGGGATGTCCTGTGGTGCATTTGAGTACCTCGCACGCCCTTAGACCTCAAGGG
>LGRX02028241.1:0-36023 GCA_001247695.2 Cymbomonas tetramitiformis
GCGGGGCGAGATATGCCTGCGGCCCATCAGCGGGGCGAGATATGCCTGCGCCCCATCAGCGGGGCGAGATACGCCTGCGGCCCATCAGCTGAGAAATATGCCTTCGCGCCATCTGCGGGGCGAGATATGCCTGCGGCCCATCAGCGGGGCGAGATATGCCTTCGCGCCATCAGCGGGGCGAGATACGCCTGCGGCCCATCAGCGGGGCGAGATGTGCCTTCGCGCCATCAGCGGGGCGAGATATTCCTGCGGCCCATCGGCGGGGCGAAATATGACTGCCGCCCATCAGCGAGGCGAGATATGCCTTCCCGACATCAGCAGGGCAAGATATGACTGCCGCCCATCGGGGCGAGATATATGCCTGCGGCCCATCAGCGGGGCGAGATATAACTGCGCCCCATCAGCGGGTCGAGATACGCTGGATATGAATGCATAGATAACCCACGCACCTCTGAGCTCCCAGCTTCAGGTCCAGCACTTGAGGTTGTCCGACGTTGTTGAACGGAAGCAGACTTCTCACAGCCTACCTCCCTCAATACACCCTCGAAGCCTCTTCACACAATGCATCAGCCGTTTGCACTGCCAGCCACCTTTGCCGCAGCATACCACAAAACCAAAAAAAACTCTGATTCTCCCCCCCCCCAATACTGTAATGTACCTGCATCGTTTCTGGTGTATTGATCCTACGGCCATAATCTGTGCTGTAGGGTTTCAGGCCTTTAACTTAGGGTTTCTTAGGGTTTCTTCGGGGTTGAATTTGAGCTATAGCGGCCCTAGGCAGGCAGTCTGCACACTCAAATGATCAGCAGGTACTGGAGATTCCAAAAATATATACATATATATATATATAACCATGGCATGTGGCATGATAGTGTGCGTCAGCACCTGCACCACATATTCTGAATGGGACGCTATTGCATGCCGATGCAATGCGAGTCTTGTCACATGCTGGAGGATGTCATCTCAGACTCCGATGACGTACCTTGTGTGTGATAATGTATACAAAATACAATGCACATGCACAGGTAGACGTGTACATGGAGGCCCACCTCGAGCCTTGGTCGTGACGGCGCACAAAATGCGCGACACAGATGTGTGGGCGCGCACACGCAGAGAGCCTCACCTCGAGCCTCGGTCGTGAGAGGCCCCATTTGAGATCCTCCAGTGTCATGACCTCATCCTGCAATCTCTACCGTCGGTCATCATATTGCTTGCTGGACTCTGGTGCAAGCGATCTGGATGGAGGGCGCACAAAAATGAAAGCCACCATACACAACTTGGGCGTCACACCGGGATGCAGTCAGATGTGCAATGTGCAGGTACGATGAGAACAGTGTTGGTACAAACACCCGTGGATGGGGTCGGTAAGGATTTGGGTATTTCTGAAGGGCCGTACATGCGGAATCCAACCCGCGGTGCTGTACATCTGCCACTTGGCGAAATGGCCTTGAGCAAGATCCTCCGCCTGATGAAATTCATCCAGCTCATCAGAATCTGTCTGACGGCCTTTCAGCCTTAGACTTGAGTTTTGAGTGAACCTTTGTGCGGCAGCGGCTGCTCACGCTACTCAAAAAATGGCGCTCCTTCTGTAGGTAGAGCACTTGCGTGGTTTTGTCATCCCTCAACAAATTTGGTATGGCAGTCTTGGAAATTATAACTATGTTTTGAGAGGTAACTCACCAGCCCGCGTGCAAGGAAAAGTGGCATTGTTCTCCCGTCTGCCGCCCCACTATTAGGCGTTCCTGCAAGTTCCAATCAGCCTAAAATTTGAAGTCTAATCGCGGATAAGAAGTACTCAGAACTATTCTCAAGATGTTGAGTGTCCTCCCGATTCCAAGCTTGAATTCATAATACCGCACTCGAGGGAGTTACCACGGCACTAGCAGTTCTTGCAGCCTATCACGTGGGGGCATCATGTATGGGGGCATCATGCGCGGGATTTCCTTTCGTTCAGGTTTGGCTTTGCAGTGGACACTATGAAATTTGCTCTTAAAGAGATGTGGTGAAGCTTTGTATGCGGGGCATGCATGTTGGAGAGCTTTAGAGACGCTTGCAAAAAACGGCGGTGAAGCACCTTGCAGATACACGAGGTCAGAGTTGGGATCCTGGGGAGCATCAAACAAGGCATCCTTTTCATCAACCCACCTCTTAGGGAAACAACACCGTTTTTGTTGTGAACGCACCTATGATAGACTCAAAAGATTTCACAGCTAGACTGATTTCATAGGCCTAGAAGGCCTCGCAGCTGGGTCAATCTCATAGCCCATACACGCCTCAGATCTGGGTTAATGTCACAGTCCCAAAACGCCTTAAAAACGGCTTGATTTCATAGCCCCAGAAGGCCTCACATCCGGGGTAACTTCATAGCTACAAAACACCTCACATCCAGCTTAATTTCATAGTCTAAAAATGCCTCAGATCCGGGGTAATTTCACAGCCGTAAAACACCTCACATCCGGCTTAATTTCAGAGCCTAAAAATTCTCCAGATCTGGGTTAATTTCACAGCCGCAAACGCCTCACATCTGGGTTCTTCGCAGAGTCCCGAAAGGCCATATAAACAACTTAAATTTGTAGCCCCAAAACGCCTCGCAGGTGGGTAAATTTCATGTTCGCAAGAGGCCTCACAATTGGGTCAATTTCATTGCCCCGAAAGGCTTCGTATCTGGTTTGATTTCATCTTCCCCAAAAGCCTCACATCTGGATTAATTTCTATCCCGAAACGCCTCACAACTGGGTTAATTTCATATTCCCAAAACGCCTCACTGCTGGTTTCATCTTGTCACCTTGAAAGGCCCCACAGGTGGGTCGATTTCATAGTCCTTGAGAGGGTCAACAGCAGGGTCAATCTGGAGGATAGCAGAGGTTATCACAGGTCGCAATGAATCCAGAAGAGAGCTGTACAAATTGAACTTGTGACATGAAGAGGAACAAGGGGCACGCAACCTCTTGTTCGACGTTTACCCAAAGCTTCAACAACACACGTCGGCCTATGTCCTAACCTGTGAAGTTAGAGGCTGCTGCATGTGTGACTAGAAGCCATGTCAGCGTTGGCCCTCCACAACTAACGTCGGCGTATATCCTAGTGTGTGAAGTTAGGGGTCGCCGTCTGTGTGACTAAAGGCCACGTTAGCTCTACATCTCCACGACAACCATGGGTCTATAACCCACCATGTGAAGTTAGGGGTCGCCGTCTGTGTGACTAGAAGCCACATCGGCTCCACACACCCTACACACATCAGTCTATATATTCCACCGGGTGAAGTTGGAAGGCGTGTGTGTGACGAGAAGCCATGTGAGCTCCAAACCTCCTCAACATATCCAATCGTGCCATCAGGGGTTGAGGCAGGGGACTGGAAGCCATGTAAGCTCCATATCTCCACATCAAACGTCGGTGCATACCGTGCGAAGTTAGAGGCTGCCACGTGTGTGACTGGACGCCACGCGAGCTTCACACCTTCACAACAAATGTTGGTGTATATGTTACGGCAAGAGTGTGCCGCTGGCATATGTCAGCGCATTTTAGCTATTTAGCATGACCGCGCCTGTGCTTAAATCTTTGGCATGGGCGCGCTCATGCCACGGATGACCCTCCCACGGCATAAGCGCGCTGCTGGCATGTGCCAGCTGGTATTTTGACATGAGGGGGTTGTCTATGAGGGTGCTCGGGGTTATCAGTAGGGCTGCTGGGGTACTAGGGGATGTAGAGGGACTTTAGGGGCCTTTAGACGGAACTTAGGGGAATATTGAGGGACTTTAGGGCCACTTTAGGGGGGATGTAGGTGGATATCGGGGACCTTTAGGGGAACTTTAGACAGACCTTAGGAGGATGTCGGAGGCCTTTAGGGGGATGCATGGGAATACTGGGGGGGCTTTAGGGGGACTTTAGGGAGGATGTAAGGGGATGTAAGGGGATGCAAGGGAATATCGGGGGGATATCGGGGGACTTTAGGCGGACTTTTGGGGAGTTACGGGGGTGTAAGCAGACCTTAGGGCAATGTCGGGGGACTTTAGGAGGACTTTAGGGCGCACTCGACGTGACATGCGCGCACCCGCAGTTGCGCCTGTAGCGTCGGGTGCGCCCGTTTTGTCGGACGCGCCCGATGCAGTTGCGCCTATCGCGTCGGGTGCGCCCGTCTTGTTGGGTGCGCCTTAAAGTCCCCATTCAATATCTCCTACCATGAAAAGTAAGGATTTGCCCTGCCCGTGGGATTGGAAGCTTTGCCAGCTACACACCTCCATGACAAACAACGGTCTATATCCTAACCCGTGAATTTAGTAAGCGCTGAATGTGTGAAAGGAAGCCATGTCAACACCAAATCTCCACAACACACATCGTTCCATATGTCTGACTACCAGATGAGGTTAGGGGTCATTGCAGGTGGAACTAGAAACCACGTCAACTCAACACCTACACAACACACATCCGTCTGTCATCCTAATTTGTGAGTTCAATTAGAAGTCCCCACGAGCGGGACTGGAAGCCTTGTCAGCTCTACACCTCCACGAATAACGGCGGTCTATGGTCTACCGTGTGAACTTAGGTGTAGCTACGTATGACTCTAGAACACACGTCATCTCCACGACAGATATGAGTCTATAACCCATGTGTGAAGTTAGGTCGGCATGTGTGACTAGAAACGACGTTAGCTCTACACCTCCACAACAAATTTCGGTTTACACATCCCATCGGATGAGCTCAGGGGTCGCCGTCGATGTGACTAGAGGCTGCATTAGTTCCCCACCTCCGCAAAAACTGTTGGCCCACAACAAATTGTGAAGCTAGGGTTCGCTGCGTGAGTGGTTAGAAGCCTCGTCAGCTCCATATCTGCACTATATCCTACGGTGCGAAGTAAAAGCTCCCGTGTGGGGCTCGAAGCCAGTGATTTCCACTCCTCTGCGATATGGTCGGTCTGTATCTTCCCATGCGAACTTAGCGGATGCCACGTGTGTGACTGCAAGCCACGTGAGCTTCGCAACTTGAAACACCAATAGTCCGTATCCGTGTAATGTTGTATAATCAGGGGTCACTTATGTGACAAGCTTGAGGGAACCTGAGGTGGATACCTTAACAGCACCATCGGTCCACTTTATCCCTCCTTCTGCAATCAGAGGCCATGTTTGTAAGGGGTTGTCCGTCTCGCGGTTATAACCGGTCCAAGACTGTCGCAAACCCCATAGCATGAGCGCGCATCGCACAACGGCAGGCTGGCAGCATTCAGATCAGGGCGGCTTAGTTTGCTGAAAGTCCTGGTGCTCATTTGGTGATAAAATCACCTTGGGCAGCGTAAATGATGCAGTTTGGACATACGGCTGCTCATCTTTCGTCGTATTTGGCGAGAGGACCACCACCGAGTCGAAGAGTAAGCTGAAGGTGCCGTCGAAGCTGTTGCATAGCGCAAGTGCGCGGCCTTGTGCGAGAGGGAGCAGCGAAACTGGCCATGAACCTGGGTAACAGTGCATCAAGTCTATTCAATATCACATGTGTAGAATTTGCCTCCACGATCCTTGCATCTGCTGCCAAGTCGCACATCCTGTCGAAGCTTGGACGCGCTTTCTTGAAGAGCATCGTGGCTCGCACCTGCTGCTTGCGGCACCTGTAGCCAGTCGACAACATTTCCTTGGCTATCTTGAGCAACATAGTATTCAACCGAATTTTTAGACGTGTCGTACAGCGCAAAAGAGTTCGTCGCAGTCGTGACATCTTCAAGATACCTGCCCAGAGCCCGCTGGATGTTACTGTTGCGCTACGGGCCCTGCAACCTGCGAAGGCATCATAAGGGTTCACACCTCTGATTCATGGTTCCCCACGGAATGGCATTATTTCCGAGAGGCCTGGAAATAAGAGAGCCGACAAAGGTATCCCCATATGTGTAAAGAATTCGCGACCCAAGTTGGGGGTGTTCAAGGAGCAAGGAAGCGCCACCGTCACCTCCAGTCCATTTTTGAGGGCCTACGGTAACGGCATGCTCTGAAAAAATTCCCCACAGCTTAAGATCATGTGTAAGATTTCATCAACCAATAATGAAACTGCAGGGACCCGACGTACATTCTCGAAACCCTACAGCTTGCAGCCAAAGGATGAAGTTTGAGGACTTTGATAATGAGGCCTCGCTCCTGGTGCATCACCTGGGTTGAAAGCTTCGTCCAGAGAATCCCCATTTCCCTTGGGTTTCCAGATAGTGGCCTCACGTGCTCCGAAATACAGCTGCCCCGTCGACCTGCACAACTTGTTTAACTCTCAATTATCAGTGCCATACATTGCAGTGCCATACATTGCAGTGCCATAAAAACGAACCTTCCGTCTCCTCCTGAGATCCTGGAAATCGTTACAATGATAAAAAGAAGGGTTGCATATCGATAACGCATCATGAACATATCGCTAAAACGAAACGTCACGAACTAAAAAAGCTCTCTGGGAAGATACAAGATTTTAATAGCTGTATCAAATGCTACACGGGGTTTTACTTTTAGGGTTTTTAGGGTTCTGTTCTAATAACTTCTTTTCGGGGAATCGTTTTGTAACGTATCGGTATGGTAGATTGTTCTTGTGGTCTCAACGCCGCCCCCCACCAAGCCCCGCCCCCCGGCCCCCGACGCGAGGCGAGAGGGTTACGCCCCCCATACATAGAGCTCCAGGAGATCTAGATAAAAGATATTCAAACGGTACTGTAACATCGTTCATGGGGGGGCCGACTTTCGAAGGGCCATACACCATTGCGACCATGCCAGGGGAAGGATGCTATAGACGAATATTCGGATGTCGATGTGGTTATCATGAATCATCGATGATTATCATGTCGATGTCCATACGCATAGAGATAGTGATAGACATTCTACTCTAACTCTTTCACACTTTCTCTGAACTCTCGTCTGAACTGGCGCTGGCGCTGGCGCTGGCGATCGGATGGGCATGGCGATGGCATGGGATGGGATGGCGCTGGCGTGGGTCTACTGTACGGTCTTGGCGTTGGGTCTGGCGTGGGAACTCTCGATCTCGGTCTGCCCTCCGCTCGAGCGCTCGTCTGGATCCTCTCGACTCGTCTCGGTCTGTGGCTCCTCTGCTCTCGCATCGGAACGCAAATTCATCCTCAGCTGATGAATGAACCGTTGCGAGCCATGAGCATTGTTTTTGCAATTTGCAGTGTTGGGTGTTGCGACGTCAGGTTTTCAAAATCCGCACACGAACCATAATGGCACAAAGGAACTAATTCATAAATCTCGGGTGAGAGGTGTATTGTAAGGTTTGGATATTATTGCCCTTTTCATTTGGTGGGCATCCAGGTCTGAAAGGAGGCCTAGAAGATGGCTGACAAATTTGAGGCTTGCCTTGAGGCTTTATGCAACGTGCGAGATGAGAAAGTTAAAGAGCTGGATTCTGAAGCCGATGTTCACAGGTCAGAAAGAATATGTGACGCTCCCTCTATTTATGTCTTTTTTAGTCCTGGAACTGCTACAGTTGGACTTGTTTCAGTATCCGTTATGTTGATATCTAGAGAGTTCGGGATACAACGTCTAAAACTTACTTTCCGTTTTCCCGCAAATACTTTGCATATGATGCTGCGCTGAAACATAGGAATCAGTTTTCGTTTGTGTGGCAGCCGAATTGTTGTTTACATTGTAGTTTGTCTCACTGGAGAGTCCTATCTGTACGTCACACTACCCCTTGACGTTTCTTACTATTATCTCTCGCAGAGTATGGCTAGCGGAGACGCTTTTCAATATAAAGTCAAAGCTGACGTCCGATTCTTCCAGGTGCGAGTTATTAGCTCATTGCAGTCTTGTGTTATCAATTCGGATGCATTCGTCTGAGATGATTTTGTACGTCCTTGCAGCCCTCTGCGGTATTTGCCGTCTGCCAAGAAGCCCAAGCAAAAGAAGGTGTGTGGTATATGGCTACGAATCGTCACGCGAGTGTTATTTTCTTGAGTGGAACTCTGATAGTTTGCTATGCTGCAGGGTCTAACTGAGAGAAAACTCGGAGCATTTGCTGAGGAGGATAAAGAGAATGCACCTGAAGGTACGCTGCGTGTCAAGTTGCATTTTTTCGATAAGGAGCAAAACAAGGCGTCGGCCGTTTCATAATTATGCCAAACCACCTGCAAACTTTTGCGTCGTGCAGTTGAAGCCGGCGGAAAAGGTGATGCCGAGCACGATTGCAACAGCTCTCTCGAGGTGGCCAAAACAGAGCAACCTACCAGACAAACCCGTGGCCGAAAGGCTGCGTCAAAGGTATGGTCTCTGGCCGATGGTACGCTTTTCCCGCAGAGCAGTGCATAATCCTTGAAAATCGTGGCCCTGGTTCATTATTTGTTTGGCTATATCAATCTGTATTTGCGGCAACTTGTACGTTAGACATCGTTGTCTTGCTTTCCTTTAATATGCAATGTGACACACGCGTACACCAGGAAAAAATAGTACTTACTTTTGAGTGAGTAGCCACTTATCTTTATTTCATAATACTCTGTTGTAGTCACACTCCGTTACACTTGTTCCATGCACTTAAAAAACGATTCCGAACCGTACTTGTGGTGTTTGGAAGCAACAGGCAAAGGAAACAAAAAAGGAAACGGAAACAGAAACAGAGGCAACGGATCCTGCTGCAGAAGTGGCTGAAAAACGCGTGACGCGCGCGCGAGCCACACGCGGAGCAACCCGCAAAGCTGCGGAAGCAACGCCTGCCCTTGGTGGTGAACACCGCGACGTGACCCCAGTATGCTGTCCAGACCTTAGTCCGGGCCTCCATGTTTCACAGAGCGCCCACCCGCAAGCGGTGTTAACATTTGTTCTCCACCTTCTTTGGTATCCACGCGAGTCGGTCCGACAGGAATCGCCAGGATCAGGTTGCATAGGTGAAGTGTGCGGTAGCAAGAATATCTTAACAACTTTGCGCTCCCTGCTTTTCACAGAGACTGTCAGGCGAACCCGTCGAAGAGGAGCTGCGCAAGCCGAAGCCACTGAAGAGAAGACGGTGCGACTTTGAATTCTTTCCTACAACTCTCTGCCAAGTATGCAATATTGACAAAAGGGATCGCCCATACGGTGAGGCGAAAGGACATAGAGCGTGGTTTTTGTTGGATTTCGTTGATACGCAGGAGTTTGAGGAGGAAGAAAAAGTGAATCCCTCAACGTCAGTGCAAGAAATTGAGCAGCCGGAAGCCGCGGTCACGGAGGCGCCGGCACCGTCCCCTGTGCCGGTGGAGGGGCGCCGCAGGTCCTCGCGTGTGGCCCAGAAGACCTCTCCTTGCCCCGAGCCTCAACGGGAGGAGGAGGTGGTCAGTCCTGCTTCGCCGGCTGCTACCTTGGCCCCCTCCCCGGTGCCTGCAGTCAGCACCGGCGCTGCAGCGGTGGAAGTAGTGGCGACAGCTCCGGAGGAGGAGCAGCCAGAGGAGGTGAGGGGCGCTGCCGACGGCGAGGTGGAGGTGATCGTGGAGCCGGAAGCGGGTGCGGTGAATGTGGCGGAGGTACAGCAAGCAGAGGAGGTACTGGCAGGTGTTGAGGAGGCGATGGGGGAGGTAGAGGTCGTGGAACTCCAGGCTGACGTTCCTATGGAAAATTATCCCCAGGAGGCTGCGCAGGTGTCTATTGCTCACAGTGCACTCTCGATAAATTATTTCTGCCCTGTCTACTCTCTTATGAAATGCAAGTACTATTGATTTCCTTTCGGCTTCTGTTTTTCTCCAGTATTTTATTCTCTTAACGATAGCATCCTGAAATCTGCATCCTTTTTCTTGCTTCTTAGAGTTCAGAGGGTGTAACATCGAGCTGCCTGTTGTAACTGTCACCGATTCGTGAAAAAAAGCTGGTCTGAGACCTGATCCTATCCACTTCTGCTATTTGATGGGCGTAGAGCATATCCTGTCGCTGTATCTGCTCAGCCTTCATTGCAGCAAGCTGGTGTTAACGGGGCTCGTGGTGAAAGGGGTTATGGTGGGGGTGGTGGCAGAAGCAGGGTGCCCCGGAGCTTGTGGAGCCTGCTGCTGGCAACAGTGGTGTGCAGCGCGTCACTCGGTCCTCTCGGGGAGGCCGTGGGACAACCCGCAAGGCCACGGCGGATATTCCTACACAGGCTGAAGGTGCGTTCCTCTCATGGTGTCCTGTGCGCTGGAGCTGACCGCAGGTAGTTTTCCCTGCTATGGCACGTTTCACAGGGGGAAGACAGGTCCTGTGTAACATATGACTGGCATATGGGCATCCCCTGAGAGTGAAAGCAAGGCAACGCCACTTTTGACACGCGATGCCTTCTCTGAAGAGATCACAGCAGCCGAGGGAATTCCTGTCCTGTAAGTGCATGATTTTACCACCAGTTCTTTCGGTGCTCTGCACTGCTCGGTATCCTTGGGAACAGACCCTCTCGACTCTTTGCCACGGTCTTCTGAAAGGGGAAACATGGATCTGGCGCAGAACCTGTGAAGCGACCACGGCGACAGGGTGAGGCCGAGGAGGAGGCGGACATGGTGGCCACACGCTCCCCGACGGCAGAAGGAGTGGTCGTTGAAGAATCAAATGCAGCTTCTCTGGCGATGGATATGGATATGCAGCCGGAAGCCGCGGTCACGGAGGCGCCGGCACCGTCCCCTGTGCCGGTGGAGGGGCGCCGCAGGTCCTCGCGTGTGGCCCAGAAGACCTCTCCTTGCCCCGAGCCTCAACGGGAGGAGGAGGTGGTCAGTCCTGCCTCGCCGGCTGCTACCTTGGCCCCCCCCCCAGTGCCTGCAGGTGCAGCGGTGGAACTGGCGACAGCTCCGGAGGAGAAGCAGCTAGAGGTGGTTGCAGCTGAGGAGCACCCGAAAGAGGTGAGGAGTGCTGCTGATGGCGAGGTGGAGGATATGAGCGTGGAGCTGGAAGTGGGCGCGGTGAGTGTGGAAGCAGAGGAGCAGCAAGTAGACGAGGTACCGGCAGGTGGTCAGGAGGAGGTGAGGGAGGCTGAGGAGCACAAGTCGGAAACACCGCTAGAAGTTCAGGCTACTCCTCCGCCGGAGAAAGTCTCGGAGGGAACGGAGAAGCTTGAGCTTGCTGCTCCTGATCCGGAGGTGCCAGCACTTGTGGACCCGGTGCAGGACGCTGCCTCTGCCATGCCCGCAACGAGCACTGCACTGCCTCCTACCTGCAGTCCTATTCGTGGAGAGCCAGTGGTTGCAGACGCGAATGTGGTTGCAATGGAGGATGCACCGTCTGATGAGGCATCAGCAGAGCAGGTGCCCGAAGGGGAGGCGGATGCACAGCTGTCAGAAGATGAGGAGTTCAAGGACTGTGAGCTGGCTGGAGAAGGCGACGTGGTAGCAGAAGAGCCTACAGAGAACAGGCCCCAGGGCGGGATCATTCGCTCGGCAGTGGCTGGCGTAGCCTCCTTCCTCTCTTTTGTGCCCAAGGTATGAAACTCTACACCATGCTTTGGGTCTGTCCATGCAAGGTGTGTGGTGTGCTGAATGCACTGTGGCATCCAGTAGAGAAGTAAGCGACAGAATTAGGCGACTCAGGCTGAGGTGACTGGGTGGCATGGGGGAGTGCGGAGCCCCAGGCTGCTCCACCGCCCCCAGTGGCGGCAGGCAAGAAGGCTGGGCGTGTGAAAGCGCTTGAGGCTGCCGAGGCATCTCGTAAGGCCGAGGTGTGCATCCCTCTGGGGCACTGCCTCTCCAATCCGAGTGCCCTTATCATCTGTGGTGTGCCGCTCTGCAGCTTTGCCGTCCACATGCATCATGCATGTGTACTGGAAGGTTGCAAGAACTTTCTGAGGCGCCTCCTGTGGAGTTTTGATCCATCCGAGCTTCCAACCTTATCCCTGGACTGATCAAGTGTAGACTTTGCCACTACGAAGCATGAATGGCCGGATGTAGGATGCACATTTCTCATGCTTTTCCTGGCGAGATGGTGCAGCGGCAATGCTGCGGTGGGTGTACTGATTTGGTGGGCTGTCGGGGGGGGTATGGTGAGTGCCTGCCAGGAGGCGAAGCAAGCGGAAAAGCAGAGCCGCAAGCAGCAGCTGGCTCAGCAGCGCTCCCAGTTGGCTGCAGCTGGGGTCCCTTCCTCTGCGCCCATATCCGCCCCCAGGGCAGTGGCAGCTGAGAAGGGGCCAGCTCAAGCGGCCAGCAGTGGTGCTGCTGCGGCTGCACCGAGTGGCAGTGTTGCTGGCACCCCCAAGGCTGGATCCGTAGGGAGCTCCCTAGATGGTGGCCATGTGCAGCGTATGAAGAGCCAGCACGAGGTACACTACCCTGCGGCCTTCTCTCCTCACGCGGCTATTGTGACAACACGCCTGAACAAGGAGCCCGGCCCAGTGAGCTGCTACCTGTCTGGAGGGTAGCGCATGGATGTAGAACATGTATGTGCCATGCGGGCCGCATCGAAGCGCACTCGGATGAGGAAAAATTGCGACGGTGGCAGGCACGAGTAAAGATTGCAGAGGAGAATCGGCGACGGCTAGACGAGGACAAGCGCCGACGGGTGAGGCTCCTCCAAGGTCAAAGGCATATGTCGGGAGAGTCGCTTGAGAGTGATGAGGGGATATGAGAATGTTATGAGTGTGTGTGCCCTGCACAATAAGGGTGCCCTTGAAATTGCTATGTTTGTGTGTGGGCCAGACTTGGTGGGTGCCAAGCTGCTCGACTGATAGCAGACCGAGAGAAGGCCTCATGTGAGATGAGATGAGATGCGCTCCGGGAAGCTTCTCTGGGATGGCCGACACATGAATCGCTGATTTGAAACCAGGACGGAACTTGATCAATGTGCACGAGATGTGGGCGGATGGGGCATCGAGGTCCTGAGAGCATGCTGAGCTTGGAGCTTTGTGTGGATCGAGCCACGCAGGAGGAGGAGAAGCAAAGGAAGGAGGATGAGCTGCTCCAGAAGAGGCGGGCAAAGGAAGCGGCGGAAAAAAAGGACCGGGAGGACAGAGCTCGGAAGGCGAAGCAGCTGCAGGAGGAACATGCCCGCCGCGCAGCGGAGCAGCAGGCGCGGTGAGCTTCGAAGGCCAGCTGCCCTTTGTGTGTGGAGTGTGTGGGCAAGCAGTGTGCCTTTTTTTGGCGCCCCTGGCGCGATCAGTAAAGTGTTGGGAGCAAGGAATGGAGGACCAACGGGGCAACAGGCTGCCAGAGAGGCGCGGCCTCCTTTTGCTGTGTTGGAACGTGGCGAACTTCGAGGGTCTCCGTGGGGACTGAAATTCATGTGCTCTCAATGTGTTGCTGTGCGCCTGTCGGTATTGAAGGGGTTGTCTCTATGGGGGTCATGTGATGGCGTCAAGCAGGAAGAAAGAGGAGGAGGAGGAGCGGCGTCGGCAGAAGGTGGAGCGGTTACACGAGGCGGCACGTCAGAAACCGGTGAGTGTGCACTTTTGGCGCATCAGCCTGCTCTCTCACTCCCAAACTTTGGCCTACCTCCATTTTCTGCTGGTATAGGGGATGGCGCCTATATTTGTTATTTGCCCGGTGCCGCTGTGCGGCTATGCTGTCCTCTGCTGGTAGAGCACCGGGAGCTTCCTGCATAGGGGAGAAGCTTCTCTGGAGCCCTTGAGCAATTGCTTTGAGATGCAGCTCTATTAAAAGGGAGAGTTTTGACGTGGCATTTCAAGTGTGACGATCGGAGTCGTGCCTGAGTGTAACTGAGGCTGAGAAAATGGGTAATGGTGTA
Organism: Cymbomonas tetramitiformis; assembly: GCA_001247695.2. NCBI lineage: Eukaryota > Viridiplantae > Chlorophyta > Pyramimonadophyceae > Pyramimonadales > Pyramimonadaceae > Cymbomonas > Cymbomonas tetramitiformis. Next base: position 13,623 of record LGRX02028241.1, read on the forward strand.
GGAGGTGGAGGGGACGGCGAAGCGATGCAAAATGGAGAAGTCGGCGCAGCCATTGCAGCAGCCAAGGGTACCAACCCATTCAGCATGCTCCCGGCGGAGGTCAAGTGCGCTTGACAATGCAGGGGATTTTGGTGACGAGTCCGGTACTGGTGTGGTCTAAGTGTTGCGATGGGGTATGACAGGCGGATGCTGCCGCCACAACCAGCGCGAGCATCAACACAGGCAACTTTATCTCTCCCCCACCGAAGGAATCGCACAGCCCCAACGCGCAGGCCATGTCAAAGGTGCGTGCACAGGGGGCCTTTGGCTGCCGCAAGGAAGTGGCAGGAGCCAAACGCCACATCCGAAGGGTGTATTCCAGCATCGGCACATGGTGCTGACGCCTTCTTCTGAGGTGTTCATGCGAGGCCGTCTCAGGGTGCTGGTGACCGTGGACATGCTGAGGATGGAGAGGGGGGTTGTGACTGCACAGCTGGCATCATGTGACGTCATGATGTGTGCCGCGGCTTCTCCAGGAAGCATCGCCAGCGGAACAGGTACACGCCATAGCATGGTGAGAGGAGCAAGTTACAGAAAGGAGCGCAGTGTTCCCAGAGGAGCACTCGCCACTTGCTGCAGCGAATTTTCACACTTTCGGGCGATGATGGCTCTTGCGAAGAGTTCGCTATACGAGTGTGCGTAATAATGGTGGTGTGCATTAGTGGTTATTACTGGGTGGCCCCGTTGATATCATGACCCCCTGTCTAGTTGCTGACTGGCCCTGGTGCTTATATCCTAGCACTGCTTTGTGTTACCCGCGGGTGTTGATGCACAATTGCCCTACGATTTCACTTAGGAGACTGCCCCTCTGCACCTCCTCTTCGGAAATAAAAATGGTTATGATGTCTTTCGTACCCTAAATCACAGGGGGTGTCAAACACATGTGCTTTTGCAGGGGTATCCACGTCAATCATGCCCCCACCACCACCCCGTAACCCGACTCCTGCAAAACTTGTTGCTGCTCAGGTGTGCCTCCGACCTTACACTGGAGTATGCTTGAACGGCCAGGACACGTGTCTCAAGGCTGCCTGAAGTGCGCCGTGACTGGTCACAGTTGGAGAGCAGAGAACTTTGGATAACAATGTTATAGCTAAACTAGAGATGGGTGGGGAGATGCGATGTACCAGCTGGACCCCCAATCACCACCGCCACAAGGGTTGCAGTCTATCACCATCCCAGACTACAAAAGTGACTCAGACAGCGATGGTGACTCGCCTGATCAGAAGGATTGCGCCGTGTGGGCCCGAAGGTGCGAGGCCCTCTCCCAGGATGGGATGCACCACCTCACAGCGATGACGGATTGTAAGAAGTGCAAAAGCGTGGAGGGAGCAAGGCTAATTGGTGGCAGGATGTTTGCAGGGACCAATTAGATTCCATGTTGAAGAGGCAAGGCGCAGTGGACCCGGACGAGATCTTCCAGTGGGAGGGCAAGACGTGCAGCCTGGAGGAGGTGTTTGAGGGCCAGGAGAAGAAGAAGAAGTCTATGACCCGGCGAAACAGCAGCGGGAACTGGGTGGAGGACCGGCTCACATGGAAGGTGACCACAGCTTGTTCTCATCGGTAGAGTTCATTGAAGGTTCTCATACCTGGATGCATTTCTCCGTGTGAAAATATCCCTGGAAAGCGAATAGGGATGATAGTGCAAGTTTTCGCACTTGCATATTCAGATGCGGGAAATTGGTGAATATTTCCAGGACCACTGAGGGCATTTTGTGTGGCGCGAGCAATGTCAGGAGGAATTGAAATACAAGATTGGAATGGGCTACGTCAGCTGAGAATGCAGCGGAGATTTCTGTCTGGGTACCTCGAGTTATCCAGCATGCCTAAAACATGCGTGATCATGAGTAATTTGTAATTTGGGGGCGCCCTGAAGTATGTATATGCATAATTATTCTACAGTACAGTTTCTGGGCAGGTGGTGTAATTAATTTACAGTATAGATTTCAGGCGGGTAATGTAGCAACTTTCGTGTGTATAGTATGTGCAAACTATGGCGGCCTAACGGATGACCTTTGTAATAAATGAACGAGGTCACATTGGGCCAGACATTAAGGTGTAAAGAAACCCATGGCCTAACGGATGACCTTTGTAATCAATGAACGAGGTCACATTGGGCCAGACATTAAGGTGTAAAGAAACCCATGGGCAAAGATAGATGATGTACCTTCTCTCTCTTAATTCCTACGGCTGTCAAACAGCAGCATAATGTCAATGCGCACATGTGCCAAGATAGTGATACTTGCACAACACAACTACGATCAACATGTTTTACTTCATGGCGGTACACAAATTATTGTTGGTATCTATCCAGTTAATGTATAAGACCATCATTTAAAAAATCTATATACTTACAAATGAATGTCTAACTATGATATTGTATTACCAAGAAGGAAAACCTGTCAAGTGCGATTAGAGTTGTGCATCAAGAGTACTCAACGCATATGCAAAGGACAGTGGTGTGTGCATAACACAACTTCCCTCGACATAAGACAGGGTGAATGTCATTTCTAAAACCTGTTGATGTCCTATAATATCAGTATAAAATTATGCATACATTTTTTAGTATTATGTATGCATATGTAATTATGGCATTACAATGAACGACGCCAACTGAATGAAATTGGGATCGTGCAATGGCGGATATTGCGATGTGGTAAGCGGCACAGGCATCGCTCACATATGCGATACTCATGTTTCCTTGGTTTAAGCATAGTCAAAGTCGTAGTCGAATTGTGTTCCACCCTCCGGAGGGCGAGAGTCAAAGACAACACTAAACGTTCCTCGATTGTAAGGACCATGGTAGAGCAGGCGATTTTCGTCTTTCTTCTGCGAAGATGCCCGACCAACTGACCAAGTGAAGTGTGTGATATTTTCAATACCAATAATGCCCGGCCGCAGGTCGATGGTTGCTGATATCCAAGCTTTTTCTCCCGTAACGCTATATCCTGACGGTCTGATGTATCCTTCATTTTCGCCTGCTAGGACAGACACACCCTCCGGTGCATTGAAGTTTAAAAGGTACTTCTTATGCACCCAGGTGGTGCTGCCTTCTCCCTGTCGACTTAGCACGACACCAGTGGCGGGTGCCATCTCGCACTCTCCTGTCACTCTTGTCGACGACGACTCATCGACATAAGTGCGACGGTGATAACAATCCTCAGGGAGCGCAAGGCCCAATGCTCGCGCGGGCGTGACTTCCAAGGCAACATTGACTCGTTGTCGAATCGTGTCGATTGCCCAATGAAAAAAAAGCTCATCCACGTCGCTTCTTTTCCGCGTCGGTATTTTAGCCGTGCACGATTGTTCAGGTACAAGCAGCCCGTTGTATATGAACTCGTTGCTGCTCTTGGGGCCACATAAAAGAAGCGTCTTATCATCATATCCGTCGAACCCAGCATCACTGCTACGCGACGTACTTTGACGCGCACCCGCGCCGTCAAATATTAACACCATCAGCAGGATTATGGTGCGCATGAGCAAGATATATGACGCATTATGCATTGGCTGCTGCCGACGCCGCTGATGTGTAGATGTCATAAGGAACATCCCACCGGCAGTTACAATCATATACGTACAGTAATCACTAGCGCGCGCAGTATCCATGTGCACTCATCCATTTATACTGTATATACCGACCACGATGATGAATTATCACGCTGTAGCTTTCGCCATCGATGCATTCATTACACGCCGCGCCCACGTAACGTCTTCGGCTGCGCACTAATATATAGGGATAGCAAGCAGTCGTAAACACGTCGACTGTATTTCAGTATTGATCTCTTTCATCAAGATGTCCAACGTGCATGAGTTGCGCATGCTTGGGTTGCACATACTTGATGCTCAGCAAATAAAAGTGCGAATTCATTGATCGTGGGCGATAACGACATCAGCATACGTATATTGTGCCGATATGAGGATGTGGAGGAGCGCAATCGTCTCCGCGTCTAAATGTCTCTGACAAAAATTTTAGTGCATCGCGACGCATAAGCAGTGTTATTTCATCTTCGTTATCGACAGCGCCATCAGCGTCAGCATTCGTCCGCGAGCTGTCTGCGCATGCATTGCGGTGGTTATTACGGAGCGCGCAAATCGCTTATGCGCTTATACTTTCTCTGGGGGGTGTCCGTCGCAAACCACTTCGTTGTGCAACGTATCAGCATGCCAACCGAATTCAGAATTATGTGGACCATTTCTATCTGCGACTAGGATCTATCGAGTCAAAACGAATTTAAACGCCCAAAGTTTTATAAGCGGTTTCACATCGAGGCACTCGGATGCCGCTATGGGAAAATAAGGTCATCGTATATCGTACAATAATGACACAAGCGCGAAGGGAGCACATCGTTCTCAGCAATGTATACATTTACTAGGCGGATCGATCTCAAAAAGAGATCTCCACTAGGCCATCTGACCGTAGGATCATGTACGCGACAGTGCTTCGCTTTTTGCATCCCAACATGCCATGCCATAACGCGTGGGTGGCGTCGCGGTAAATGTACGCGACTGCAGTGGCACTGTCATCGTTAGCGTCTGGCGATCGTGAGATCGGAAGTTCGTGTGTGTCGCCCGTTGGGATTCGCGCTTTGCTGATTAAGTAAGGTAAGTAAGGTAAGTAAGGTAATTTGGCCAGGTTCCAAATCATAAGGAGCAGAGGTATGGATCATAAACTCTGCTCGCATGCATACGCTCCCAGCCGACGCACCGAAGGTGTCAACATACTTGTAGTAGCTAAGCTCACTCGTCGCTCCCGCTTCGCGTCGTGGAGGCTGCGCCCCCGCTCCGCTCGCGCTCGCGTCGCTTCCCAGTTTATTGCGTTGTGGGCATCTCGATCTGAGATCTATCTCATGTTTGGACACGAATATGCCCTGTTGCCATCAGACCGAAATTTCATAATATGTTGTGGGCGCCTCGATCTGAGATCTATCTCATGTTTGGACTGCGACGACGCGATGTCGACAGCGATCTAAGTGTGAGGGAAGGATGGCGTGGCGGCACCTTCGTCAAATATCCGTTGCATAAATACTAATCGATCGAAAAATGTATGATCGAATCGGTTTTATCGGACGACGCATGTTTGAAAACCGATTCGTTTTAAATATGGCGCATACATATAATGTGTTATATGATTTATAGGATGGGGAGATTTGTGTGTCCCCCCCCATTTTCGGAATAGAGGAATAGATGAGAGGAGTAGATGCACCTTCGGTGCGATAATCTTCTCGATGTAACGTCCACCATCGTATGTAAGTTGCGCTGCAACAATTCCCCGATCGTTCATTGGTTTTGACACGAATAATTGTTCCCTGTTGTCCAAATCGATAAAGCAAACCAAATAATTTATGTGATACATTGCCACTCTCGACGAATTTGCTATCAACATGCCGAGCCTGTCCAAGGAGCTCGCCGATCGACGCGGAAACACCTACAGCTACTGCGATGTCAGTTATTGGTAATTATAGAAATGCATTCTTCCTGGGTAAGATGTTAGCAGATCATGAAATTAAAATTCAACAGTGTACCATGAACGATGCATGCATGATTGACATCCCAGATGTGGTATATTTAAACACGGCAAACCTCTGCTCCTTATGATTTGGAACCGGACCAAATTACCTTACCTACCTTTGACCTTTATAATCTTCACCCAAACCAAATTACCTTACCTACCTCTGACCTTTATAATCGTCACCCAAACCAAATTACCTTACTTACCTTAATCAGCAGCAGCAGCAGCAAAGCTCGAATCCCAACGGGCGATACAGTCGAATGTTCCATCTCACGATCGCCGGATGCTGACGATGACAGTGCCACCACAGTCGCGTGTATGTACCACGACGCCACCCACGCGTTATGGCATGGCATGCTGGGAAGCAAAAAGCAAAGCACTGTCGCGCACATGATCCTGCGGTCATATGATGTAATGGCGATATCCATGTTAACATCGCATGGTAATTCATCGTGCTGTCCAAAAGGATCGACGCCTAGTGGAGATCGCATATTTGTGATCGACAGCGCCTAGTACCTTACCTTAATCAGCAGCAGCAGCAGCAAAGCTCGAATCCCAACGGGCGATACAATCGAATGTTCCATCTCACGATCGCCAGACGCTAACGATGACAGTGCCACAACAGTCGCGTGTATGTACCACGACGCCACCCACGCGTTATGGCATGGCATGCTGGGAAGCAAAAAGCAAAGCACTGTCGCGCACATGATCCTGCGGTCATATGATGTAATGGCGATATCCATGTTAACATCGCATGGTAATTAATGGTGCTGTCCAAGAAGATCGACGCCTAGTGGAGATCGCATATTTGTGATCGACAGCGCCTAGACCTCTGACCTTTATCGTCTTGGCATCAAGTAAATTACCTTACCTTACCTTACTTAGTCAATCAGCAACAGCAGCAGCAGCAGCAAAGCTCGAATCCCAACGGGCGACGCAGTCGCAATTTCGATTTCACGATCGCCAAACGCTAACGATGACAGTGCCACTGCAGTCGCGTGTATGTACCGCGACGCCACCCACGCGTTATGGCATGGCATGCTGGGAAGCAAAAAGCAAAGCACTGTCGCGCACATGATCCTGCGGTCATATGATGTAATGGCGATATCCATGTTAACATCGCATGGTAATTAACCGTGCTGTCCAAAAAGATCGACGCCTAGTGGAGATCGCATATTTGTGATCGACAGCGCCTAGTACTTACCTTGCTTAATCAGCAGCAGCAGCAAAGCGCGAATCCCAACGGGCGACACAGACGAACTTCCGATCTCACGATCGCCAGACGCTAACGATGACAGTGCCACTGCAGTCGCGTACATTTATCGCGACGCCACCCTCGCGTTATGGCATGGCATGTTGGGAAGCAAAAAAGCGAAGCACTGTCGCGCACATGATCCTACGGTCAGATGGCCTAGTGGAGATCTCTTTTTGAGATCGATCCGCCTAGTACCTGACCAAATGTCGCTCCACCTCTTCCCCCTCCTTTATTATAATGAAACTCGTCTCTACAATTTCGTTTCGGTGCGCGTTGATTTGGCATTATACCAGCAGTTGATATTCGCACTAATGAACGATCATGTGCGTGCGGTCAGTATTGGTATGTCGTTTATACCAGTATTTGCTATTTGCACGAGCGAGCGTTCTGTATTTTGACAAGATGAAGATAATGTAATAATTCGTTATATAACCACAAGAACGATTTACAGAGCAATCCAAGCAGCGAGGGCGCATCTCTATAATTATACAAAAACAGAGCAATCCAAGCAGTGGCGTCGTGTCGCTGTCGTTATACTATTGCAATTACGACATAAGTTACGACGACGTAGATGCATCCATATACCTAAAGTAAGTAGATTATTCAAGAGTTTGACGATTATTCAAGTCTACGGTGTATGGTAAGAGTTTTATCAAATCTACGGTGATGCGGGTACCATATCAAATCTATCGCGTCGCGACCGCAAATTCTTTTCAGCAAATCTCCCATTTAATTACTGGTGATGACTGTATCAAACCCCGCTCTACGACGCTTCATATGTGTGTGTCAACGTTGAAAGTATTGGAATTGGTAAAATTCAAGTTGTATCGAAAATACCTCCTAGCTAGATGACGATGCATTGCATATAACTTATTGTCAATATCGACTATATCATCATTGCTTTCGGTGCCTCTTCAGCTGTACAGTACACGTTTACAATTTATATCATATCACGACTTTCGATCCCCTACCTAGCCAATGCATGCATGGAGTATGTATCGATAGCTGATATTATAAGGCACGCGCTCATAACGTGTTTCCATATCGCAACTGCCGCATTTGCATGTCGCTGTCGCGATGCCTCCAGTGCGGGATGTCTGCGCATTTCCATTTGCTTGTATATTTGCTTGATGATCATAATTAAAATTTTATTTGAAATTGTATACACCCATGCATCGTCTCCCATCCGCATGGCAGAAATCCCGTTGGATGCATCCCAACCGACATGCAAGCTCGACAGTTGCGATACAGGAAGCGAGTTGTGGGCAGATGCATTTCACAATTGCACCATGCGTGTTCGACATGCAGACGATGTAGAAGGGAGACCGCTAGATCGCATCGCGACATGCGAGCACGACGTCTGCAAATATAAATGTATTAAAAGGAAGCACGTTGTGCCACTTGCGTATCTTTATAATTGTAGCATGTATGCGCGTCCACACAATGCATATAAACTCAGAAATGTTTGCACGAATTGCCACTGCGTTTATGCAAGTTTAGCGACGACGACTGTAAATACATGTGCGCCATGCGCAGCGGATGCAGTATCAGATGGAGCGATGGCGCTGCGACACCGTTGGATAACGGATATATCTTTTCGAAGTTTTAAACTTCGTATATATATACCCGCATGGTAGATGATCGATATTGTAATGCTCATGCAATATCTTTGGATGCGGCACATGATATATAATCGATATCCAATATATGCATACTTTATGTAATCGAGTATGCATATATGCACATGTTCGATATCGATTATCCATCATGCATGCACGGCATGGTAGATTATCGATGTATGTACGCATGAAAAATTTCATTCTTCGCGAATGCTCGACTCCTGCGATTACATTGCATACATGCATACATCATGCAAACATGCAAGCTGATGCACGAATGGCACTATCGACGATGGAACATGATGACAGCATAATGCATGTGCATTACTCGTGATATTTCATAAGGTCAATATATATGTATTTGATTTCTAATTTTACATAACGATGCTTGTGACACAATCAAAAGTCAGCGATCGTCACAGCTGCTTGAATTTCTGATCGAAATGACGATATACCTAAAGTAAGTAGATTATTCAAGAGTTTGACGATTATTCAAGTCTACGATGTATGGTACGACGTCCGTAGTCACCTTAGATCACGACCCAGTGTGGCAGTCCACACACATTGCAGCAGTGGAGGATTGGGACCCCGGACAGTACGGACCTGGATTTTTCGATGTGGCGTGGGCCAGCCCACCATGCACTCAGTACAGTCAAGCACGCACCACGGGAGGACCCCCAGATCTGGTGTATAAACAACTCTGTCATATGTCCAATTGTCCACTGCTACTCGGATTTGCTATGCTAACTATAGATCGCTTGCACATACAAGGTCCTACAGTGATTAGCACTGATAGCGTTACTGTAATCCGCCCGGTGTGACGTATACCTGTGTGTGTGCATGCAAGCAAGTTTCGGATGGTTGTGGCTTATGGTAAGCAAGAGCAGCATTACTTGTTCATGATCATGTCAAACAGTGAATCCTGTGGATGATTATTTCTGTACCGGGAGGTACGAGCAGAGGGGTTGCATGCTACAGAGATCTGGTTGCATGCTGCCGACGAGTGGTTGCATGATACAGATGCCTGGTTGCATGTTGCGTATGCCTGGTTGCATGCCACAGATGCCTGGTTGCATGCTACAGATGGCCGGTTGCATGCCACGGAGGCCAGGTTGCATGCTACAGATGTCAGGTTGCATGCTACAGAGGCCCGGTTGCATGCCACGGAGGCCAGGTTGCATGCTACAGATGTCAGGATGCATGCTACAGAGGCCAGGTTGCATGCCACGGAGGCCAGGTTGCATGCTACAGATGACGGGTTGCATGCCACAGAGGCCAAGTTGCATGCAACAGAGGCCAGGTTGCATGCGACAGATGTCGGGTTGCATGCCACACAGGCCAGGTTGCATGCGACAGAGGCCAGGTTGCATGCGACAGATGTCGGGTTGCATGCCACAGGGGCCAGGTTACATGCGACAGAGGCCAGGTTGCATGCTACAAATGTCAGGTTGCATGCTACATACGCCAGGCTGCATGCCACGGAGGCCAGGTTGCATGCGACAGATGTCGGGTTGCATGCCACAGGGGCCAGGTTGCATGGACAGAGGCCAGGTTGCATGCTACAAAGGCCAGGTTGCATGCTACAGATGTCTGGTTGCATGCCACAGAGGCCAGGTTGCATGCAACAGAGACCAGGTTGCATGCTACATATGCCAGGTTGCATGCTGGTGACGGGTGGTTGCATGCTGCAAGGGCCTTGTTGCATGCCGGTCACAGCTGTATGAAGAAATAATTGATGACAAGGCAGATTTCAGGAGAAGATCTGCAATGACAATAATTATATTGAGGATCTGGTGGATTCCAGAAAGATCTGCAATGGCAATATCGTGATCTGCCTGATGATTGGTGGAGGAGTACCAGAATCGGGCATATATGTGCACATGATTGGTCGATGGCAGATGTCAATACAGGAATCCTGCTAGTGATTGTTAGAGAGCAACATGTTGAAAGGGAAGCTTGGAAAAGTGGACCTCAGTTAGTGTTGATCGAATGAATTAAGGAATAAGCAAGTTTTACATGTTAGGATTAGGCATGGCGCCAAGACTATACATAAGGATATGATGTAGTAGGTTCGAGACCATACATATATCGGAAAAGTGATTGTAATACTAGGCTGTATAACCAGTGTTTGTCATGAAATAAAACAGTGGAATATAAGACTGTGAAGTTAATATTACACACCAAAAACAGCAGAAAATATAAAAAGAAAGAAAGAAAGAAAGAGAATAAGGAAGAAAATAAAGAAAAGAAATATGTTTAAGTTATCAGGAGTGTGCCTGGTACAAATTGGTATTCAGATGTTGAATACGTTCTACGGACCTTTGGGATCTGCGTGTGGGATTTTGTGGATGGCGACTTTTGTGTTTGCGTTTTGAGCTAGCTCTGCTTGCGTTTGACGGCTCAAATTGCGCGCGTTACGTGCACTTAAAACACGGAAAAGTTTCGCTACGGGATCTTCTTTGTGTGGGATTTGGTTGAGATCTGCGTCGGATTGCTTTTTCTTGAGGCTCTGGGCGAGATTTGTGACTTGATCTTGAGAATGTTCGAAGCTGGTCCACTCCGACGGCTGTAAAGCTGGCAAAGTATGCGCGTAGACGTCTTTAGTGGACCCGCGTTCTCGCTTTTGGCTGGATGTTGTTCAGATGATGCGGATGCTCAGATTGGTGATCTTGGATGCCGGCAGAGGCTTAAGTATGGGGGGGGGAAGTGAACTCTTCTCAGCAACATAACTAAGCAAAGCCGCCGGAGGCTATTGTCAAAAAGTACAAATAAAAAGTATCTTTTTAGTTTGTTAACAATCTGAGCAAGTTTGGGACCAGATCTTGTATTCTCACCAGCTGCTAAAAATAGCCTATCAGCCTTAAGTATGGTGGAAGTACCTCCCACCTTCTAGGGAAGTTCCTTATACCTTCTGGCTAAGTTCTCTACAGCTTTTGGTAGTATTTTGGCTCTACTGGACTGGTATTCTTGGAATTAATTTCTGGAAACGCCATACGACCATATTTGACACTGTCATAGTTGTCATATTGTCATAATTGTCATACGGTTGACCGACAGTTGACTTTTGATGCTTTCGTCTGGACCTTCGCCCCCTTCCACAACCGCCATGGACCCTTCCACCACCGCCTTCCCTCTGACACCCTTAGATCCCTCTCCACCAACCGCTTCCACCGCACCGGGACCTTCGGGCCCTTCCACCACCACCTTCCCCTTGACCACCTCCAACCCCTCTCCACCGATCGCTTCCATCGCAAGGGTCAGTACTGGGCAGGCTGTCGACGTTTATCAACCTGTTCCGGACGTGCCCTTCGGCGTGCCCATCAGCGCGCCCGTCAGCATGCAACCGGGCATGCAACCCGGCATGCAACCTGGCATGCAACCTGCAACATATGCCAGGTGGCATGCAACCCAGCATGCCTCAGAGCCATTTTGTGCACGCCCCCTCTCAAACCTTCCCTTTTATGTTTCATCAACAAGAGGTCGGTTGGAGCGGCATGCAACAACATGCAACGGGCGTACAGCCGCATGCAACCAGCATGCAACCGCATGCAACCAGCATGCAACCGCATGCAACCAGCATGCAACCGCATGCAACCAGCATGCAACCGCATGCAACGGGTATGCAACCGCATGCAACCGGCATGCTCCAGTATGCTCCAGACATGCCATATGCCCCCAGTAGGCCGTCTCAGCCTTTTGGAATGGCTCTCCACTATGCCACAGGCTCGCCAACCCATGCCCCAGGCGTGTTGACACATGCCCCATACACGCCTGCGCCGATGTCGACCACCTACGGGGATCCATGGACACTACCCGCTTATTTTCCACCGCCTCCACCTCCGGTATATGGAGCTGACCCTGCGTCGGAGGCACGAGCTAGAGAATGGTGGGCAGCGCGAGAGCGCATGGCGGCTGCGGAGCGGGCGGTGGCGACTGATATGAGAGTGGTCCCCCAACGACTGTATCCGACACCGCCGATGGAACCGACTCCCCACATCGACACTTCTCATGACGAGGGTGTGGTAAACCACCAGCCGCATCATCGTCGCCGTGCTTCGGGTCCGGAGACTCTTGGGAGAACCTTGCCCATACACACGGAGCCCCAAGACGTGGTGACCGAGGACCTCTCCCAAGCTCACGCGTATCAACCTGGGAGCACGACATCCGGCTCCGGCTATGAGTCTGCGGCGGGCACTCAGCATAGCCGCAGACGACGAGAACGGCGTCTCAAGTTGGAGAAGCATCGGAGGAAGGAGATGACGGACCAGGAGGTGTTGCAGCGGGTGGTGCGCGCTGAGACGGCTCGGTTCCTTGCGGAATCCGAGGCGGGAAGCTTGCGCGATCGGATGGCTCAGCTGGAGGCTGCTACAACGGAGGGCGAGGTGGCCGAGGAACGGCGTCTGGCAAGAAGACGCCGGGCAAGCTTGGACACCCCTGTGGTGTGCGGGGCTGGTGGGGGCCAGCCGCAGCATGCAGCGGGAGCGGCGGAGCATGCAACCAGCTCGGCAGAGCATGCAACCAGCTCGGCAGAGCATGCAACACAGCATGCAACACGACCGGCTGAGCATGCAACACGCCCGGCTTCGCATGCAACCAGCTCAACTTCGCATGCAACACAGCATGCAACCCGCTCGGCTGAGCATGCAACACGCCTCGCCCAGCATGCAACTCAACCGGCTGAGCATGCAACGGCCCCGTCTCAGCATGCAACACGCCTCGACCAGCATGCAACACGCCTGGTACCGCATGCAACCAGTGGGTTCCAGTATGCAGCCAGCGCCTCCCAGCATGCAACCAGCGGGGGACAGCTTGCCTTGGGCTGGAAGGATGGGAAGTCGCACGCCGCCGATGAAGAATCACAAAGCCGGAGTAGCGACTATAAGGACACGGAGGACGACCCTGGTGACGACCCTGGAGATGACCCTGATGGTGACCCGACTGGGGGGGCGGGACCGTCGACGTCAACTACACGACTGTTAGTGGTCACTCCTCAAGGGGATTCCTTGTGGGTGCCCCCGGGTGAATTGGTCACTACAGCGACGTTACCCGAGATCACCTCCTCGCGCCATGGTCTGTCGGCAGCCCTGAGGATCTGTGACAATCTTGGCCCGAGTCCTACTCGATACATTCTGAGCGGGGCCGGCGGTACCTCTTTCCCCGAGATACGTCCGCTGCACACCACCGAGACCTCCACCTACGCCCTCTTGGTGGACCGCTTGGTGGCAGAGGAGTCTATTCGAGGCACGAGGCGTCCCAGAATTCCGTCACGATGGTACCAATGCCCGAGACGACCGGTGGTGGACGCCTTCACGGAGTCGGAGGCGGAGACCTACGAGCTGGACGGGCTACAAGCCTGGGTGGAGGTATGTGCCGCTCCGTGGTACTTCGCTGCATCGTTTGGGTCGCCATCTACGATGTCCCAACCCCCGTTGCAGACTGACCCCTCCACCTTCCCGGCTCCTTCACATCGACTCTCAGCCGATGCCGCGACCTTCACCCCGACGGTGACTCATACGGCAGTGGCGGGACCACCGGCCGGGGTTGCACGAGCTCCGGAAGACCCGATGGCAATGTTCACCCCTGACGACCGCTCCTACCAGACCGCGATCAAGAACGAGAGCTCGCTCTTGAGGGGCATCTACAAGTTGGTGGAGGACCTCGCGGAGTTCCCCGGCGATCACTACACGAAGGGCCGGGCCATGGATGACCTTGAGGAGTTCTCTGTGGCGGTGAATGCGCTTCTGGAGCACATGACGGTGATTGCGGCGCTCACTACTCCCAGCTTTCGGCGTGAGGCGCAAGGACGCATCCAACCAGCTCAGCGTCTCCACCTTGCTATGGATGGTCAAGACCGCCAAGTTGGCCAAGGCTCAGAAGTTGTACGTCGAGGAGATGGCGCCAGGAGGCAGCGAAGGAGAGGCGTGGAAGGTGAGGTACGCAACGGTGCCACGGTTCATGGGCGACCTTACCTTGTCGGTGGACATCACCACGGACGCCCTGAAGCGGCTGAAGTCGGAGCTACTCTCAACGAAGCAGCGATCGGAGGAGAAGACCGGTGCCTTCTACACCCGCATCACCACCCGAACCGCGACTGTCAACTTTATGGCGGACGTAGTACGGGGTTGCGGCAAGGTGACCAAACTGGAACTTCTCGAGCTCTTTTGGGGTGGACTACGACACAGCGTTCAAGTGGGTTCCAAGCTGGCGGATCTGGGGCTGGACACCAGTCACCCGGAGCAGTGGGAAGATGAACAACGCCGACTCGGACGGTCCGACACCTCCGCCATCTTGAAGGTTCGTTCCGTGGCCACGGAAATTGAGACGGCTAAGGTGATGGAGGACGCGGTTCTCCACGACACCATCGCCCGTAAGGTGGCGTTGGAGATGGGACACCGACAACGGCAAGTTCCACCACGCAGCACCCCGTCTGGGCGGTCTAGATGGCCCCCGAGGAGGCCTGCGTTGGCGGCACTCACGTGGGAGCCGGGGGCTGCCGGAGGCGACTCGGCAACAGCGGCCCCGGTGACCGTAAGCACGGCGGCGACCCAAGGATCCCGACCGACACCTGCGGTGAGGGAGCGGCCCTGTTTTGCATGTGGCAGTCTCGAGCACTTGGTGGCCAATTGCACAGACGAAAAGAAGTTGGCAATCTGGAAGGCCAACGCCCCGGCACGGTTGGCGCGAAGGCCAGGGCAAGTGGCGGCTTGTGTGGAGGTCATTGAGGAGAGAGTCGAGGAGGATTCCCTCAACCCCGAAGAGCTTGAAACGATGGAGGAGATCCTCGCTCTGGCGGATGCTGACGTGGACTCCTATGGGGATCTGTGTGCCCTGTGTGACATCACGAGCACCGAGGATCCAGCTTTTCGGAGTGGGGAGCCGACAGGGGCTCCCGGGCAAGAGGAGTAGATCTCCATCGACCCCGTGGACAGAGGCAGCCCTATACCAATGTGGCAGCCCGTCCTTCATGGCCCTCGCGGACGTCACGTGACGAGGCCACCGCCTGTACCCCGACAAAGCCCGTCTCACCGCGAGTGCAGCATGCCCCAGTGAGCACAGAGGCTTCATCAGATTCACCCCATGGTGTGGCCGCACGGCCCCCCTCCACCGTCAGCCCGAGGCCCCGTTCATCACGGATTGCCTTCAGTGGCCGAGAGCGCGCACGGCGCGCAACCATTTTGAGCAGACGACCCCTCTCAGTGAAGGATTTCCCCCCTGCTCGGGGATCATTGACTCCGCCGATAACCCCACCGACAGCACATCCTTGTTGGGAGACTTACTGTGCCGAACACGGTGTCCCAATTGACCGCGGTAATGTTGATGGACCTCCCCCACGTATCCGAGCTCATCACGCGGCACCAACAGTTCAGCCCAGCGCCTACAAGGATCTGCACCTAGCTGCACCGGGGGCCTCCGAGGTGTACCAGAGTTCCCTGGCGGATCAGCGTAGGCGGTTGACATCGTGGAGCTGGAGGAGTCCGGCCGGGGCTACTTCTGAAAGTGTCCTACTACGACAACTACGCATGACCCTCAAGAAGAAGTCCCCGGCAGAGGCACACAAGATGGCTGAGCGCAGTCGTCGCCATGCTACACGACGTCCCGCGACTACACCCTTCAGTCGTCGCCAACGGAAATACGAGTTGGACGAGCTTATACTTGCCCGCTTGCGTGGTCGCATGGGCGGCACATTGGGCTTGGCCTGGGCAGAGTTGAGCCCACGCGAGCAGCGTCGGGCTGTGGAGCAAGAATACGGGCCGAAGACGAATGTACCTCAAGAAGGCCGACCTTGGGAGACGACTGGGCTCCGTCGCCTTCGACGGCGTCAAGCGTCGGCGGCGATATCAATACAGCAAGCCTATCGCTTGTGGCGACGTCGGCGGGCACAACGAGCGCAGGACACCCCCTTTGACTCCCATGCGCTCAAGACGGCCTCCACATGGACCACGGCAGTCCAGCGGGTCAGGCAGTGCGGCAAAGCGATTGTGCATGCTGTGTTCGGACGTGTTCGACGAGCACACCCACCTCCCAATCCTGCTCCTCTCAAACCAGACGAGACAGTTCTTGCGGCAACTCTGGGATCGAGCCCCTCGGACCTAACCCACAGCACGGACGAGTCCGAGATGGAGATTCATTGCAGCCAGTACCGGTTGCAGCAACACCGTGAGCAGTCCTCGGGGGAGGATACGCCTACCCGTCGTTCGAAGCCTTCGAGGAGTGGGAGGAAGCGTACGACCTTGGACCAGCGGATGAAAGCCTGGAGGAAGAATGAAGCTGCACGTCTTGCGGCTTGGGAGGCTGCGCGTCTTGCTGCTTGGGAGGGTCTGAGCACGACCCAGCAGCCGGCGGGCGAACCTGAGCACCTCGAGGAGGAGCTGAGTATGACCCAGCAACTGGCAGGCGGATCGGGCAGCATACCGCCAGCATGCAACCAACGTGCTGCATCCTGCCCTAGTCCGCCCGAGGAGGAGCTGAACATGACCCAGCAACTGGCGGGAGGACCTAACAGCCCACGCCGGCATGCAACTCGACCGGCTGAGCATGCAACGGGCCTGTCCCCGCATGCAACACGCCCCGACCAGCATCCAACACGCCTGGTTCAGCATGCAACCAGTGGATTCCGGCATGCAAAGAGCGCCTCACAGCATGCAACCAGTCCGGCTGAGCATGCGACCGGCTCGCCTGAGCATGCAGCATGCCTTGCTGAGCATGCAACACGCCTCGCCCGGCATGCAACACGCCCGGTTCAGCATGCAACCAGTGGGTCTCAGCATGCAACCTGCCTCGCTGAGCATGCAACCAGCCTGGCTACTAAGCATGCAACCTGCCCGGCTGAGCATGCGACACGCCCGGCTGAGCATGCAACCAGACAGCCTGGGCATGCAACCGGCTCCGCCAAGCATGCAACATGCCCCGCTGAGCAGGCAACGCGCCTGGCCCAGCATGCAACGCGCTCGGCCCAGCATGCAACCGGTGGGTTCCAGCCGCTGGAAAGCGGATCAGACAGCGACTCTACACATGTCAGCGCTACTGACAGTGGCATTACCCACGTCAGCGCCACGGACAGCGACACGACGCACATTAGCGCCACCGACAGCGACACAACGCATGTCAGTGCCACCGGCAGCGACACCACTCACGTCAGCGACACCAACAGTGACACCACTCACGTCAGCCCCACTGATAGTGATACCACTCACGTTAGTGCCTCGACCAACGCCACCACGTACGTCAGTGCCACTGAACATGGTAGTGGCGAAGAACACGAGTGCAACGCCTTGGTGGACGAGGCTGCAACCGCTTTGAGCTCTCACCCAATTGAAGATGCTCTTAAATGTAAGCGTGTTCAACTGGATGGGGGGTGCGCTGGAAAGCAAACACTCGAACAGGGACACTCTTGGCACACACACTGTCAGCGGTGCGGGACGAGGAAGGACCCTTACTCCTGGTGTTCTATGCCTACCTTCGTGGACACCGAGTAAAGGTGCTGGTGGACTCAGGCGCCTCGGACAACTTCATCTCGGCGGATTGTGCCCGTACCTGTGACTTGACAGTGCGCTCAGGGACGCCAATGAAGGTCACACTGGCAGATGGATCTGTAAAGACCGCTGGAGAGGTGGCGTACACCAAGTTTACCGCGCACACGGCGGCGGGAGTAAACTACTGCGAGAAGCGAATGGCTCTGCGAGTCTTGTCGCTAGGAATCCAAGTAGACGTGGTGTTGGGGGGTAAGTGGCTTCGCAGTCTTTCCCCGGTCACGTTGGATTATGCCGGTCACGGTTCCGTATCCTTCAACACGCGAGCAAATGGTGGAGGACAGCAACGGGTGACGCTCGCGGGCTGTAGTCCGGGGATGAGTCAGGGCAAAGCCCAAGGCGCGGGGCTGATCGATGAGGTATTCTTGACGGCAACGCAGCTGAAGCAGCACCTCATCCACGCCGAGACCAGGCGCCTGGCCGGGGATGAAGAGTCACAACCTCAGTGGCTCATGATGGCCGCGCGCGGGAACGACCATGAGGCAGCCTTTGCGGCTACTGCTGCTGAAGTACCGCCACCTCACACCCCCGTGGAGAAGGAAGGACCCCGTCAAGATACTCGAGATGCACCGGTAAGCAGCACGTGGAAGCAGCGCTTTGACGCCTTCTTTGAGAAGTATCTAGATACCCTGTGTGCAGCTCTACCGGAGGCCTCCAAGTTGTGTCGCACTGAGGAGGACAAGGCCCGCATCGATCGCAAGCCGGACGCGGAGGGTGGACCACCATGTAGGCGTCCATACAAGATGACCGCTGAAGAGCTACGCCAGCTACGTGAACGCATCGAGCAGCTCATGAAGAAGGGTTACATCCGGCCGTCGTCAAGCCCGTATGCCGCCCCATGTCTGATGGTA
Source organism: Cymbomonas tetramitiformis (assembly GCA_001247695.2). Classification (NCBI taxonomy): domain Eukaryota; kingdom Viridiplantae; phylum Chlorophyta; class Pyramimonadophyceae; order Pyramimonadales; family Pyramimonadaceae; genus Cymbomonas; species Cymbomonas tetramitiformis. The sequence continues at coordinate 32,423 of LGRX02028241.1, forward strand.
CCCAAGCCTGGTGACCCGAAGACATTGCGTCTGGTGGTGGATTACCGACAATTGAATCAGCAGACGGTGCGGGACCGGTATCCACTACCGGACATCCAACTGATGTTTGACGAGATGCAAGGGGCAGCGTTCTTCTCCTCCTTTGACGCGGTGGACGGATTCTGGCAATTGCCAATGGCCGAGGAGGACGTGGAGAAGACCGCGTTCACCACCCAGATGGGGGCCTACGAATGGTTGGTGATGCCCCAGGGCCTGCAGAACTCTCCATCTCAGTATCAGCGGCGAATGCAGCGTGCACTCGGTCATCTCCCCTTTGTACGGATTTTTATCGACGATGTGGTGGTCTTCTCACGCACGGTGGAAGAACATTACGACCACGTACGTCAGTTCTTGGACACTTGTCGAGAAAAAGGGGTATACCTGAAGGCATCCAAGGCGCAGATGCTGAAGGAGTCTCTACGGTTCTTGGGCCACACTCTATCCGCCAAAGGATGCCAACCTCAGCATGACAAGGTGTCCTCCATCAAGGACTGGCCGAAGCTGGAGACAGTAACCCACGTCAGACAGTTCCTCGGACTAGCGGGGTACTACCGCCGGTTTGTGCACCGGTTCTCGGAGATTGCCCAACCCTTGACCTCGCTCACCAAGACCGACGTACCGTGGCAGTGGGGAGAACTCCAACAATGGGCCTTCGACGAGCTGAAGACCGCTCTTTCCTCAGCCTCAGTATTGGCATTGCCCGACATGAAGGCAGCCGCGGATGGGTCAGCGCCGTTTTTGGTACAAACGGACGCAAGTGGAGTTGCTTTGGGAGGCGTACTCATGCAAGATACGGGAGACGGTATGAGGGTGATCGCCTACGATAGTCGGCAGTTTTCTGCAGCGGAGCAGAATTACCACACCGGCGAAAGGGAGCTCTGTGCGTTGCACCATTGCACTACCGTCACTTGGAGGCACTACCTGTTCTCCTCCGACTTCCGGTTACAAGGTGACCATCGCCCCCTGGAATGGCTAATGTCCCCGGGACGAGAGCTTAGCCGACGGCAGGCACGGTGGTACATGGACCTGGTGGAAGTCGGTGTCCCACGAATGGAGTACGTCAAGGGAGCCCTCCTTCTGGTCCCAGATGCGCTATCCCGCCGACCTGACTACGTGACCAAGGACCCGCGGGATGGGCTCAAGGAGGCCGGTGTTGTAGACAAGGAGACGGACCTCCCCAAGGACCCGCTCTCCGTGCTGGATGTCGAGGAGATCTTTGAAGACCACCCGCCACCCCCTGTACCAGGATGGGTGGCCACCATTGAGTCATGGATGGATGGCGTGGGGACGCTTCAGGTGGCGGAGCGAGCCCTGGGGAGCCTGCTCCAGGCTCCAGGCTGGCAGCGCGCCCTGGCATGCAGCATGCCTTGCTTCGCATGCAACCAGCTCAGCTTCGCATGCAACCTGCCCAGCTGAGCATGAAACACGCTTGCCTGAGCATGCAACCAGCTCGCCTGAGCATGTAGCATGCCTTGCTGAGCATGCAACCAGCTCAGCTTCGCATGCAACCAGCGCAGCTTCGCATGCAACCAGCTCAGCTTCGCATGCAACCAGCTCAGCTTCGCATGCAACCTGCCCAGCTGAGCATGCAACACGCTTGCCTGAGCACGCAACCAGCTCGCCTGAGCATGCAGCATGCCTTGCTGAGCATGCAACCAGCTCAGCTTCGCATGCAACCAGCTCAGCTTCGCATGCAACCAGCTCAGCTTCGCATGCAACCAGCTCAGCTTCACATGCAACCTGCCCAGCTGAGCATGCAACACGCTTGCCTGAGCATGCAATCAGCTCAGCTTCGCATGCAACCAGCTCAGCTTCGCATGCAACCAGCTCAGCTTTGCATGCAACCTGCCCAGCTGAGCATGCAACACGCCCAGCTGAGCATGCAACATGCAGCATGCTGCCTGAAGCACAACTAATGCTGCGAGCTCCCACCGACTACTTCACTGATTTGTCCGAATCTGGAAAGCACCGGCAGGAAACGAGCCCCCCGAGAACCACCCCGGTATTGCGTCGTAGTGCTCGACTGCGACAACCCATTGCTACGACGACTCCTTCCGTCACGCCGAAAACCTCGACACGGCCTGCTACGGATTCCCGAAGGCCTAAGCAACCAGCTCGGCCGTCTAGTCGAACCGCCAAGCTTCCAGCCGATCGGCAAGACTGGAAGGTGCGCAAGGAGGTCTTTGAGCGCCTCCAACGACAGTTCGGCAGCTTCGACGTCGACGCGTGTTGTGACCTGGGTGGACGGAACCGCCAAGTGGACGCCTACTGGACTGATTGTCTGCAACAACAGTGGCGGGGAAAGCACGTCTGGTGCAACCCCCCATACTCCAGCAGTCATATCTCCATCGAGGCGGTGTTGCGTAAGTATGTGGACGAATGGCGGCAAGACCCCGCACATACCTCGGCAGTGTTCCTTCTACCAGGCATCCAGGCCCGCATGCCTCAATAGCCATCAATGGAGGCGGCTCTTCAGAATGGCTGGTATGAGGCTGGTGGAAGTGATACCTACCCATGACGAACGAGGAGTACCCACACAGCTGTTCGAGACTCCTGTCAACACGGTGTACTTCACGACCTTCCGTGGCCCGTGCTAGTGGTACATGCTCCCCCTACCCGACAGCTGTTGCCGAGAGTACGGCATCCCCGAGTGGCGCCTCCTATAGTGCGACAGGGTAAGGCTGCTGAGACCCGCGATGCTACGAGCCTCCCCACGGACGTTACATTCCTGGAGTCCCTGCACGATGAGTATGCACGTGCCGGCCCTCTTCGGCAGTTGCGGGATGAGATCCTTGCAGCCCCGCACCATGCCACGAGGGATTTCCGTATCGTTGGGGACGTGCTATGGCGTGTAGCCGCAGGACGGTACCAGTTAGTTCTCGGCGAGGACTCCCCTTTGCGAGAGGTAGTCTTCAAGGATGCCCACGACTCCACCGCTGCAGGCCACACTGGCCGGGAGAAGACACTGGAGAGAGTTCTCCGCAGGTTCTGGCGGAAGAATGCCTCCGAGGATGTGGCAGGATGGGTGGCCTCATGCCCTACATGTCAGGCGGTTCGTCCCCGGGCATCCTACCCCGATGGATTATTGAATCCGCACGCTATTCCCCAACGCAACTGGCAGGATGTGAGCGTGGACTTCGTTACAGGGCTGCCGCTCACCGCCCAAGGAAACGACGCCTTTGTCACCTTCACGTGCAAGCTGAGCAAAATGGTACACCTTATGCCCATGAACTTTGGGGACAGCTCTGCGCAAACGGTGGCCCGCATCTACTTCGACGTTGTCTGGAGGCAGCATGGAGCCCCCATGAAGATTGTATGCGACCGTGACCCCAGGTTCCAGGACTCGTTCTGGCGTGAGCTAATGAGACTTATGGGGGTACGGGTGGCTTCTACCACTCCATACAACCCTCGTTCAGACGGACAGGCGGAGCACACCAACCGGGTGGTGGAGGACATGTTGCGCTCGTTCGTGGGTGCCAATCCTGATGACTGGGACCTCTACATGACGAACGTGGAGTTCGCTATCAACGACTCGCGCAGTGACGTCACCGGGTTCACGCCC
>LGRX02028242.1:0-14543 GCA_001247695.2 Cymbomonas tetramitiformis
GCATGCCACAGAGGCCAAGTTGCATGCAACAGAGGCCAGGTTGCATGCGACAGATGTCGGGTTGCATGCCACACAGGCCAGGTTGCATGCGACAGAGGCCAGGTTGCATGCGACAGATGTCGGGTTGCATGCCACAGGGGCCAGGTTACATGCGACAGAGGCCAGGTTGCATGCTACAAATGTCAGGTTGCATGCTACATACGCCAGGCTGCATGCCACGGAGGCCAGGTTGCATGCTACAGATGTCGGGTTGCATGCCACCGAGGCCAGGTTGCATGCTACAGAGGCCCGGTTGCATGCTACAGATGTCTGGTTGCATGCTACAGAGGCCAGGTTGCATGCGACAGAGACCAGGTTGCATGCTACATATGCCAGGTTGCATGCTGGTGACGGGTGGTTGCATGCTGCAAGGGCCTTGTTGCATGCCGGTCACAGCTGTATGAAGAAATAATTGATGACAAGGCAGATTTCAGGAGAAGATCTGCAATGACAATAATTATATTGAGGATCTGGTGGATTCCAGAAAAAGATCTGCAATGGCAATATCGTGATCTGCCTGATGATTGGTGGAGGAGTACCAGAATCGGGCATATATGTGCACATGATTGGTCGATGGCAGATGTCAATACAGGAATCCTGCTAGTGATTGTTAGAGAGCAACATGTTGAAAGGGAAGCTTGGAAAAGTGGACCTCAGTTAGTGTTGATCGAATGAATTAAGGAATAAGCAAGTTTTACATGTTAGGATTAGGCATGGCGCCAAGACTATACATAAGGATATGATGTAGTAGGTTCGAGACCATACATATATCGGAAAAGTGATTGTAATACTAGGCTGTATAACCAGTGTTTGTCATGAAATAAAACAGTGGAATATAAGACTGTGAAGTTAATATTACACACCAAAAACAGCAGAAAATATAAAAAGAAAGAAAGAAAGAAAGAGAATAAGGAAGAAAATAAAGAAAAGAAATATGTTTAAGTTATCAGGAGTGTGCCTGGTACAAATTGGTATTCAGATGTTGAATACGTTCTACGGACCTTTGGGATCTGCGTGTGGGATTTTGTGGATGGCGACTTTTGTGTTTGCGTTTTGAGCTAGCTCTGCTTGCGTTTGACGGCTCAAATTGCGCGCGTTACGTGCACTTAAAACACGGAAAAGTTTCGCTACGGGATCTTCTTTGTGTGGGATTTGGTTGAGATCTGCGTCGGATTGCTTTTTCTTGAGGCTCTGGGCGAGATTTGTGACTTGATCTTGAGAATGTTCGAAGCTGGTCCACTCCGACGGCTGTAAAGCTGGCAAAGTATGCGCGTAGACGTCTTTAGTGGACCCGCGTTCTCGCTTTTGGCTGGATGTTGTTCAGATGATGCGGATGCTCAGATTGGTGATCTTGGATGCCGGCAGAGGCTTAAGTATGGGGGGGGGAAGTGAACTCTTCTCAGCAACATAACTAAGCAAAGCCGCCGGAGGCTATTGTCAAAAAGTACAAATAAAAAGTATCTTTTTAGTTTGTTAACAATCTGAGCAAGTTTGGGACCAGATCTTGTATTCTCACCAGCTGCTAAAAATAGCCTATCAGCCTTAAGTATGGTGGAAGTACCTCCCACCTTCTAGGGAAGTTCCTTATACCTTCTGGCTAAGTTCTCTACAGCTTTTGGTAGTATTTTGGCTCTACTGGACTGGTATTCTTGGAATTAATTTCTGGAAACGCCATACGACCATATTTGACACTGTCATAGTTGTCATATTGTCATAATTGTCATACGGTTGACCGACAGTTGACTTTTGATGCTTTCGTCTGGACCTTCGCCCCCTTCCACAACCGCCATGGACCCTTCCACCACCGCCTTCCCTCTGACACCCTTAGATCCCTCTCCACCAACCGCTTCCACCGCACCGGGACCTTCGGGCCCTTCCACCACCACCTTCCCCTTGACCCCCTCCGACCCCTCTCCACCGATCGCTTCCATCGCAAGGGTCAGTACTGGGCAGGCTGTCGACGTTTATCAACCTGTTCCGGACGTGCCCTTCGGCGTGCCCTTCAGCGCGCCCGTCAGCATGCAACCGGGCATGCAACCCGGCATGCAACCTGGCATGCAACCTGCAACATATGCCAGGTGGCATGCAACCCAGCATGCCTCAGAGCCATTTTGTGCACGCCCCCTCTCAAACTTTCCCTTTTATGTTTCATCAACAAGAGGTCGGTTGGAGCGGCATGCAACAACATGCAACGGGCGTGCAGCCGCATGCAACCAGCATGCAACCGCATGCAACCAGCATGCAACCGCATGCAACCAGCATGCAACCGCATGCAACCAGCATGCAACCGCATGCAACGGGTATGCAACCGCATGCAACCGGCATGCTCCAGTATGCTCCAGACATGCCATATGCCCCCAGTAGGCCGTCTCCGCCTTTTGGAATGGCTCTCCACTATGCCACAGGCTCGCCAACCCATGCCCCAGGCGTGTTGACACATGCCCCATACACGCCCGCGCCGATGTCGACCACCTACGGGGATCCATGGACACTACCCGCTTATTTTCCACCGCCTCCACCTCCGGTATATGGAGCTGACCCTGCGTCGGAGGCACGGGCTAGAGAATGGTGGGCAGCGCGAGAGCGCATGGCGGCTGCGGAGCGGGCGGTGGCGACTGATATGAGAGTGGTCCCCCAACGACTGTATCCGACACCGCCGATGGAACCGACTCCCCACATCGACACTTCTCATGACGAGGGTGTGGTAAACCACCAGCCGCATCATCGTCGCCGTGCTTCGGGTCCGGAGACTCTTGGGAGAACCTTGCCCATACACACGGAGCCCCAAGACGTGGTGACCGAGGACCTCTCCCAAGCTCACGCGTATCAACCTGGGAGCACGACATCCGGCTCCGGCTATGAGTCTGCGGCGGGCACTCAGCATAGCCGCAGACGACGAGAACGGCGTCTCAAGTTGGAGAAGCATCGGAGGAAGGAGATGACGGACCAGGAGGTGTTGCAGCGGGTGGTGCGCGCTGAGACCGCTCGGTTCCTTGCGGAATCCGAGGCGGGAAGCTTGCGCGATCGGATGGCTCAGCTGGAGGCTGCTACAGCGGAGGGCGAGGTGGCCGAGGAACGGCGTCTGGCAAGAAGACGCCGGGCAAGCTTGGACACCCCTGTGGTGTGCGGGGCTGGTGGGGGCCAGCCGCAGCATGCAGCGGGAGCGGCGGAGCATGCAACCAGCTCGGCAGAGCATGCAACCAGCTCGGCAGAGCATGCAACACAGCATGCAACACGGCCGGCTGAGCATGCAACACGCCCGGCTTCGCATGCAACCAGCTCAACTTCGCATGCAACACAGCATGCAACCCGCTCGGCTGAGCATGCAACACGCCTCGCCCAGCATGCAACTCGACCGGCTGAGCATGCAACGGCCCCGTCTCAGCATGCAACACGCCTCGACCAGCATGCAACACGCCTGGTACCGCATGCAACCAGTGGGTTCCAGCATGCAGCCAGCGCCTCCCAGCATGCAACCAGCGGGGGACAGCTTGCCTTGGGCTGGAAGGATGGGAAGTCGCACGCCGCCGATGAAGAATCACAAAGCCGGAGTAGCGACTATAAGGACACGGAGGACGACCCTGGTGACGACCCTGGAGATGACCCTGATGGTGACCCGACTGGGGGGGCGGGACCGTCGACGTCAACTACACGGCTGTTAGTGGTCACTCCCCAAGGGGATTCCTTGTGGGTGCCCCCGGGTGAATTGGCACTACAGCGACGTTACCCGAGATCACCTCCTCGCGCCATGGTCTGTCGGCAGCCCTGAAGATCTGTGACAATCTTGGGCTGAGTCCTACTCGATACATTCTGAGCGGGGCCGGCGGTACCTCTTTCCCCGAGATACGTCCGCTGCACACCACCGAGACCTCCACCTACGCCCTCTTGGTGGACCGCTTGGTGGCAGAGGAGTCTATTCGAGGCACGAGGCGTCCCAGAATTCCGTCACGATGGTACCAATGCCCGAGACGACCGGTGGTGGACGCCTTCACGGAGTCGGAGGCGGAGACCTACGAGCTGGATGGGCTACAAGCCTGGGTGGAGGTATGTGCTGCTCCATGGTACTTGGCTGCATCGTTTGGGCCGCCTCCTACGATGTCCCAACCCCCGTTGCAGACTGACCCCTCCACCTTCCCGGCTCCTTCACATCGACTCTCAGCCGATGCCGCGACCTTCACCCCGACGGTGACTCATACGGCAGTGGCGGGACCACCGGCCGGGGTTGCACGAGCTCCGGAAGACCCGATGGCAATGTTCACCCCTGACGACCGCTCCTACCAGACCGCGATCAAGAACGAGAGCTCGCTCTTGAGGGGCATCTACAAGTTGGTGGAGGACCTCGCGGAGTTCCCCGGCGATCACTACACGAAGGGCCGGGCCATGGATGACCTTGAGGAGTTCTCTGTGGCGGTGAATGCGCTTCTGGAGCACATGACGGTGATTGCGGCGCTCACTACTCCCAGCTTTCGGCGTGAGGCGCAAGGACGCATCCAACCAGCTCAGCGTCTCCACCTTGCTATGGATGGTCAAGACCGCCAAGTTGGCCAAGGCTCAGAAGTTGTACGTCGAGGAGATGGCGCCAGGAGGCAGCGAAGGAGAGGCGTGGAAGGTGAGGTACGCAACGGTGCCACGGTTCATGGGCGACCTTACCTTGTCGGTGGACATCACCACGGACGCCCTGAAGCGGCTGAAGTCGGAGCTACTCTCAACGAAGCAGCGATCGGAGGAGAAGACCGGTGCCTTCTACACCCGCATCACCACCCGAACCGCGACTGTCAACTTTATGGCGGACGTAGTACGGGGTTGCGGCAAGGTGACCAAACTGGAACTTCTCGAGCTCTTTTGGGGTGGACTACGACACAGCGTTCAAGTGGGTTCCAAGCTGGCGGATCTGGGGCTGGACACCAGTCACCCGGAGCAGTGGGAAGATGAACAACGTCGACTCGGACGGTCCGACACCTCCGCCATCTTGAAGGTTCGTTCCGTGGCCACGGAAATTGAGACGGCTAAGGTGATGGAGGACGCGGTTCTCCACGACACCATCGCCCGTAAGGTGGCGTTGGAGATGGGACACCGACAGCGGCAAGTTCCACCACGCAGCACCCCGTCTGGTCGGTCTAGGTGGCCCCCGAGGAGGCCTGCGTTGGCGGCACTCACGTGGGAGCCGGGGACTGCCGGGGGCGACTCGGCAACAGCGGCCCCGGTGACCGTAAGCACGGCGGCGACCCAAGGATCCCGACCGGCACCTGCGGTGAGGGAGCGGCCCTGTTTTGCATGTGGCAGTCTCGAGCATTTGGTGGCCAATTGCACAGACGAAAAGAAGTTGGCAATCTGGAAGGCCAACGCCCCGGCACGGTTGGCGCGAAGGCCAGGGCAAGTGGCGGCTTGCGTGGAGGTCATTGAGGAGAGAGTCGAGGAGGATTCCCTCAACCCCGAAGAGCTTGAAACGATGGAGGAGATCCTCGCTCTGGCGGATGCTGACGTGGACTCCTATGGGGATCTGTGTGCCCTGTGTGACATGGACCTCTATGGGGATCTGTGTGCCCTGTGTGACATCACGAGCACCGAGGATCCAGCTTTTCGGAGTGGGGAGCCGACAGGGGCTCCCGGGCAAGAGGAGTAAATCTCCATCGACCCCGTGGACAGAGGCAGCCCTATACCAATGTGGCAGCCCGTCCTTCATGGCCCTCGCGGACGTCACGTGACGAGGCCACCGCCTGTACCCCGACAAAGCCCGTCTCACCGCGAGTGCAGCATGCCCCAGTGAGCACAGAGGCTTCATCAGATTCACCCCATGGTGTGGCCGCACGGCCCCCCTCCACCGTCAGCCCGAGGCCCCGTTCATCACGGATTGCCTTCAGTGGCCGAGAGCGCGCACGGCGCGCAACCATTTTGAGCAGACGACCCCTCTCAGTGGAGGATCCCCCCCCTGCTCGGGGATCATTGACTCCGCCGATAACCCCACCGACAGCACATCCTTGTTGGGAGACTTACTGTGCCGAACACGGTGTCCCAATTGACCGCGGTAATGTTGATGGACCTCCCCCACGTATCCGAGCTCATCACGCGGCACCAACAGTTCAGCCCAGCGACTACAAGGATCTGCACCTAGCTGCACCGGGGGCCTCCGAGGTGTACCAGAGTTCCCTGGCGGATCAGCGTAGGCGGTTGACATCGTGGAGCTGGAGAAGTCCGGCCGGGGCTACTTCTGAAAGTGTCCTACTACGACAACTACGCATGACCCTCAAGAAGAAGTCCCCGGCAGAGGCACACAAGATGGCTGAGCGCAGTCGTCGCCATGCTACACGACGTCCCGCGACTACACCCTTCAGCCGTCGCCAACGGAAATACGAGTTGGACGAGCTTATACTTGCCCGCTTGCGTGGTCGCATGGGCGGCACATTGGGCTTGGCCTGGGCAGAGTTGAGCCCACGCGAGCAGCGTCGGGCTGTGGAGCAAGAATACGGGCCGAAGACGAATGTACCTCAAGAAGGCCGACCTTGGGAGACGACTGGGCTCCGTCGCCTTCGACGGCGTCAAGCGTCGGCGGCGATATCAATACAGCAAGCCTATCGCTTGTGGCGACGTCGGCGGGCACAACGAGCGCAGGACACCCCCTTTGACTCCCATGCGCTCAAGACGGCCTCCACATGGACCACGGCAGTCCAGCGGGTCAGGCAGTGCGGCAAAGCGATTGTGCATGCTGTGTTCGGACGTGTTCGACGAGCACACCCACCTCCCAATCCTGCTCCTCTCAAACCAGACGAGACAGTTCTTGCGGCAACTCTGGGATCGAGCCCCTCGGACCTAACCCACAGCACGGACGAGTCCGAGATGGAGATTCATTGCAGCCAGTACCGGTTGCAGCAACACCGTGAGCAGTCCTCGGGGGAGGATACGCCTACCCGTCGTTCGAAGCCTTCGAGGAGTGGGAGGAAGCGTACGACCTTGGACCAGCGGATGAAAGCCTGGAGGAAGAATGAAGCTGCACGTCTTGCGGCTTGGGAGGCTGCGCGTCTTGCTGCTTGGGAGGGTCTGAGCACGACCCAGCAGCCGGCGGGCGAACCTGAGCACCTCGAGGAGGAGCTGAGTATGACCCAGCAACTGGCAGGCGGATCGGGCAGCATACCGCCAGCATGCAACCAACGTGCTGCATCCTGCCCTAGTCCGCCCGAGGAGGAGCTGAACATGACCCAGCAACTGGCGGGAGGACCTAACAGCCCACGCCGGCATGCAACTCGACCGGCTGAGCATGCAACGGGCCTGTCCCCGCATGCAACACGCCCCGACCAGCATCCAACACGCCTGGTTCAGCATGCAACCAGTGGATTCCGGCATGCAAAGAGCGCCTCACAGCATGCAACCAGTCCGGCTGAGCATGCGACCGGCTCGCCTGAGCATGCAGCATGCCTTGCTGAGCATGCAACACGCCTCGCCCGGCATGCAACACGCCCGGTTCAGCATGCAACCAGTGGGTCTCAGCATGCAACCTGCCTCGCTGAGCATGCAACCAGCCTGGCTAAGCATGCAACCTGCCCGGCTGAGCATGCGACACGCCCGGCTGAGCATGCAACCAGACAGCCTGGGCATGCAACCGGCTCCGCCAAGCATGCAACATGCCCCGCTGAGCAGGCGACGCGCCTGGCCCAGCATGCAACGCGCTCGGCCCAGCATGCAACCGGTGGGTTCCAGCCGCTGGAAAGCGGATCAGACAGCGACTCTACACATGTCAGCGCTACCGACAGTGGCATTACCCACGTCAGCGCCACCGACAGCGACACGACGCACATTAGCGCCACCGACAGCGACACAACGCATGTCAGTGCCACCGGCAGCGACACCACTCACGTCAGCGACACCAACAGTGACACCACTCACGTCAGCCCCACTGATAGTGATACCACTCACGTCAGTGTCTCGACCAACGCCACCACGTACGTCAGTGCCACTGAACATGGTAGTGGCGAAGAACACGAGTGCAACGCCTTGGTGGACGAGGCTGCAACCGCTTTGAGCTCTCACCCAATTGAAGATGCTCTTAAATGTAAGCGTGTTCAACTGGATGGGGGGGTGCGCTGGAAAGCAAACACTCGAACAGGGACACTCTTGGCACACACACTGTCAGCGGTGCGGGACGAGGAAGGACCCTTACTCCTGGTGTTCTATGCCTACCTTCGTGGACACCGAGTAAAGGTGCTGGTGGACTCAGGCGCCTCGGACAACTTCATCTCGGCGGATTGTGCCCGTACCTGTGACTTGACAGTGCGCTCAGGGACGCCAATGAAGGTCACACTGGCAGATGGATCTGTAAAGACCGCTGGAGAGGTGGCGTACACCAAGTTCACCGCGCACACGGCGGCGGGAGTAAACTACTGCGAGAAGCGAATGGCTCTGCGAGTCTTGCCGCTAGGAATCCAAGTAGACGTGGTGTTGGGGGGTAAGTGGCTTCGCAGTCTTTCCCCGGTCACGTTGGATTATGCCGGTCACGGTTCCGTATCCTTCAACACGCGAGCAAATGGTGGAGGACAGCAACGGGTGACGCTCGCGGGCTGTAGTCCGGGGATGAGTCAGGGCAAAGCCCAAGGCGCGGGGCTGATCGATGAGGTATTCTTGACGGCAACGCAGCTGAAGCAGCACCTCATCCACGCCGAGACCAGGCGCCTGGCCGGGGATGAAGAGTCACAACCTCAGTGGCTCATGATGGCCGCGCGCGGGAACGACCATGAGGCAGCCTTTGCGGCTACCGCTGCTGAAGTACCGCCACCTCACACCCCCGTGGAGAAGGAAGAACCCCGTCAAGATACTCGAGATACACCGGTAAGCAGCACGTGGAAGCAGCGCTTTGACGCCTTCTTTGAGAAGTATCTAGATACCCTGTGTGAAGTTCTACCGGAGGCCTCCAAGTTGCGTCGCACTGAGGAGGACAAGGCCCGCATCGATCGCAAGCCGGACGCGGAGGGTGGACCACCATATAGGTGTCCATACAAGATGACCGCTGAAGAGCTACGCCAGTTACGTGAACGCATCGAGCAGCTCATGAAGAAGGGTTACATCCGGCCGTCGTCAAGCCCGTATGCCGCCCCATGTCTGATGGTACCCAAGCCTGGTGACCCGAAGACATTGCGTCTGGTGGTGGATTACCGACAATTGAATCAGCAGACGGTGCGGGACCGGTATCCACTACCGGACATCCAACTGATGTTTGACGAGATGCAAGGGGCAGCGTTCTTCTCCTCCTTTGACGCGGTGGACGGATTCTGGCAAGTGCCAATGGCCGAGGAGGACGTGGAGAAGACCGCGTTCACCACCCAGATGGGGGCCTACGAATGGTTGGTGATGCCCCAGGGCCTGCAGAACTCTCCATCTCAGTATCAGCGGCGAATGCAGCGTGCACTCGGTCATCTCCCCTTTGTACGGATTTTTATCGACGATGTGGTGGTCTTCTCACGCACGGTGGAAGAACATTACGACCACGTACGTCAGTTCTTGGACACTTGTCGAGAAAAAGGGGTATACCTGAAGGCATCCAAGGCGCAGATGCTGAAGGAGTCTCTACGGTTCTTGGGCCACACTCTATCCGCCAAAGGATGCCAACCTCAGCATGACAAGGTGTCCTCCATCAAGGACTGGCCGAAGCTGGAGACAGTAACCCACGTCAGACAGTTCCTCGGACTAGCGGGGTACTACCGCCGGTTTGTGCACCGGTTCTCGGAGATTGCCCAACCCTTGACCTCGCTCACCAAGACCGACGTACCGTGGCAGTGGGGAGAACTCCAACAATGGGCCTTCGACGAGCTGAAGACCGCTCTTTCCTCAGCCTCAGTATTGGCATTGCCCGACATGAAGGCAGCCGCGGATGGGTCAGCGCCGTTTTTGGTACAAACGGACGCAAGTGGAGTTGCTTTGGGAGGCGTACTCATGCAAGATACGGGAGACGGTATGAGGGTGATCGCCTACGATAGTCGGCAGTTTTCTGCAGCGGAGCAGAATTACCACACCGGCGAAAGGGAGCTCTGTGCGTTGCACCATTGCACTACCGTCACTTGGAGGCACTACCTGTTCTCCTCCGACTTCCGGTTACAAGGTGACCATCGCCCCCTGGAATGGCTAATGTCCCCGGGACGAGAGCTTAGCCGACGGCAGGCACGGTGGTACATGGACCTGGTGGAAGTCGGTGTCCCACGAATGGAGTACGTCAAGGGAGCCCTCCTTCTGGTCCCAGATGCGCTATCCCGCCGACCTGACTACGTGACCAAGGACCCGCGGGATGGGCTCAAGGAGGCCGGTGTTGTAGACAAGGAGACGGACCTCCCCAAGGACCCGCTCTCCGTGCTGGATGTCGAGGAGATCTTTGAAGACCACCCGCCACCCCCTGTACCAGGATGGGTGGCCACCATTGAGTCATGGATGGATGGCGTGGGGACGCTTCAGGTGGCGGAGCGAGCCCTGGGGAGCCTGCTCCAGGCTCCAGGCTGGCAGCGCGCCCTGGCATGCAGCATGCCTTGCTTCGCATGCAACCAGCTCAGCTTCGCATGCAACCTGCCCAGCTGAGCATGAAACACGCTTGCCTGAGCATGCAACCAGCTCGCCTGAGCATGTAGCATGCCTTGCTGAGCATGCAACCAGCTCAGCTTCGCATGCAACCAGCGCAGCTTCGCATGCAACCAGCTCAGCTTCGCATGCAACCAGCTCAGCTTCGCATGCAACCTGCCCAGCTGAGCATGCAACACGCTTGCCTGAGCATGCAACCAGCTCGCCTGAGCATGCAGCATGCCTTGCTGAGCATGCAACCAGCTCAGCTTCGCATGCAACCAGCTCAGCTTCGCATGCAACCAGCTCAGCTTCGCATGCAACCAGCTCAGCTTCACATGCAACCTGCCCAGCTGAGCATGCAACACGCTTGCCTGAGCATGCAATCAGCTCAGCTTCGCATGCAACCAGCTCAGCTTCGCATGCAACCAGCTCAGCTTTGCATGCAACCTGCCCAGCTGAGCATGCAACACGCCCAGCTGAGCATGCAACATGCAGCATGCTGCCTGAAGCACAACTAATGCTGCGAGCTCCCACCGACTACTTCACTGATTTGTCCGAATCTGGAAAGCACCGGCAGGAAACGAGCCCCCCGAGAACCACCCCGGTATTGCGTCGTAGTGCTCGACTGCGACAACCCATTGCTACGACGACTCCTTCCGTCACGCCGAAAACCTCGACACGGCCTGCTACGGATTCCCGAAGGCCTAAGCAACCAGCTCGGCCGTCTAGTCGAACCGCCAAGCTTCCAGCCGATCGGCAAGACTGGAAGGTGCGCAAGGAGGTCTTTGAGCGCCTCCAACGACAGTTCGGCAGCTTCGACGTCGACGCGTGTTGTGACCTGGGTGGACGGAACCGCCAAGTGGACGCCTACTGGACTGATTGTCTGCAACAACAGTGGCGGGGAAAGCACGTCTGGTGCAACCCCCCATACTCCAGCAGTCATATCTCCATCGAGGCGGTGTTGCGTAAGTATGTGGACGAATGGCGGCAAGACCCCGCACATACCTCGGCAGTGTTCCTTCTACCAGGCATCCAGGCCCGCATGCCTCAATAGCCATCAATGGAGGCGGCTCTTCAGAATGGCTGGTATGAGGCTGGTGGAAGTGATACCTACCCATGACGAACGAGGAGTACCCACACAGCTGTTCGAGACTCCTGACGGTGTACTTCACGACCTTCCGTGGCCCGTGCTAGTGGTACATGCTCCCCCTACCCGACAGCTGTTGCCGAGAGTACGGCATCCCCGAGTGGCGCCTCCTATAGTGCGACAGGGTAAGGCTGCTGAGACCCGCGATGCTACGAGCCTCCCCACGGACGTTACATTCCTGGAGTCCCTGCACGATGAGTATGCACGTGCCGGCCCTCTTCGGCAGCTGCGGGATGAGATCCTTGCGGCCCCGCACCATGCCACGAGGGATTTCCGTATCGTTGGGGACGTGCTATGGCGTGTAGCCGCAGGACGGTACCAGTTGGTTCTCGGCGAGGACTCCCCTTTGCGAGAGGTAGTCTTCAAGGATGCCCACGACTCCACCGCTGCAGGCCACACTGGCCGGGAGAAGACACTGGAGAGAGTTCTCCGCAGGTTCTGGCGGAAGAATGCCTCCGAGGATGTGGCAGGATGGGTGGCCTCATGCCCTACATGTCAGGCGGTTCGTCCCCGGGCATCCTACCCCGATGGATTATTGAATCCGCACGCTATTCCCCAACGCAACTGGCAGGATGTGAGCGTGGACTTCGTTACAGGGCTGCCGCTCACCGCCCAAGGAAACGACGCCTTTGTCACCTTCACGTGCAAGCTGAGCAAAATGGTACACCTTATGCCCATGAACTTTGGGGACAGCTCTGCGCAAACGGTGGCCCGCATCTACTTCGACGTTGTCTGGAGGCAGCATGGAGCCCCCATGAAGATTGTATGCGACCGTGACCCCAGGTTCCAGGACTCGTTCTGGCGTGAGCTAATGAGACTTATGGGGGTACGGGTGGCTTCTACCACTCCATACAACCCTCGTTCAGACGGACAGGCGGAGCACACCAACCGGGTGGTGGAGGACATGTTGCGCTCGTTCGTGGGTGCCAATCCTGATGACTGGGACCTCTACATGACGAACGTGGAGTTCGCTATCAACGACTCGCGCAGTGACGTCACCGGGTTCACGCCCTTTGAGCTATGCTACGGGGTGTCCCCGATGTCTCAATTAGACCTTTTCCTGGAAGCTGCAACTCTCCCTGGCTCTGCGCGACGGAAAGGGGGGGTGGGTACCGCCCATGAGATGGCTGCGATGTTTTCGTCGCAGTTGCGAGACGCGCGTGGCCGCCTTGAGTTGGCTCAGCAGCGCCAGCGGGAGCAGTTCGACCGGCGCCACAAGCAGCATAAGTACGCAGTGGGGGATCTGGTGGGGATCGAAGCTCGTCATCTGACGGAAAAGGTGATGGACCGTGCGCTGTGCCGAAAGCTCGGTAAGCGCTGGCATGGACCTGTAACCGTGGTGGAGTGCTTCTACAGCGATTTGCAGGCGGAGCTGGCAGAGGCGGACCGCGGGGCACCGGTGGCATATCGGTTGGCCCTACCGCCGCACTGGCGCATTCACGACGTGTTTGCGCAGCACCGCCTGAAGCCGTACATCTCCGGCAAGGATGAGTTTGCATCTCGAGCACAACTGCCCGTACCTGACCCGGTAATGGTAGATGGGCAAGCGGAAGCTCACGTGGACAAAATCCTGGCGTATCGTGTACGCATGGTCAAGGGTAAATCTGTGGAGGAATGGAAGGTACGCTGGACGGGCTACTCGGCAGCTCACGACCAGGGGCGCTCCAGAGACAAGATGGACAGAGGCGGGGAAAATCAGCAGCTCAAGGAGTTCGAGGCACGACGATTAGGCATGCAGGCGGACATGCTGAAGTCTACCGAGCATGACCGGCGGCAACGTCAACAGCGACAGCCCGTCCACCTTGGCGTCACCTTATCCCAGCTAATGGAACACCCATGTGACGTTCCGGAAGTGGATTCTCCACCGGAAGACTTCTGTCTGCCGTGGGAGCGGGTGGAAACCTTGGGGAATGGAGAGCTAGTGGTGATCACCGACCTTGAAGAGCGGAAGACCCGGCCAGTGAGAATCTTGGTGTTGTTCAGCGGAACTGGATCGGTGGAAAGGGAGTTTGCCAAGTGCTTCCCGTCTGCCTCGGTGGTTACGCTCGACAACGACCCACGTTGGCAACCCAACCATCTCGCATCAATGGAGGACTGGGACCCCACTCAGTATCCACCGGGATTCTTTGATGTCATCTGGGCCAGCCCTCCATGCACCCAGTACAGTCAGGCGCGCACTACGGGAGGTCCTCCTGATCTGGAAGGAGCAGACAAGAGTGTGAAATGCACCCTGGATGCTATTGAGTACTTGAAGCCCAAGCACTGGTTTCTTGAAAACCCTGAGGGAAGATACCCGAATGCACTGCGGTTGCGGTCGGTGGTTCGTAAACTGCCACAACCTCTTTTTTGCACCTACTGTAAGTATGGAGAGCGATATCGTAAGCCGACATGTATCTGGACTAGCTCACCTCCACCAACGCCATTGCTGGAGTGTACCTCGCAGACACCTTGCGCATGTAAATGGGCCACCGGAGGGCACCCCGAGACTGCTCAGCTTGGACCATCGTCTTCACAGCAACCAGGGGCGCGAGATGCTCACGCCGTGTACCCCGTACCAGCTCCGTTACTGCGTCATCTCTTCCACCATCTTCAATTCGGGGAGCTTGATACCTGAAGACACCGGGAGCGGCATCGGGAGATAGGCCGCTCTTGAGGGGGGAGGAGTTGTACCGGGAGGTACGAGCAGCGGGGTTGCATGCTCCAGAGATCTGGCTGCATGCTGCCGACGAGTGGTTGCATGATACAGATGCCTGGTTGCATGCTGCGTATGCCTGGTTGCATGCCACAGATGCCTGGTTGCATGCTACAGATGCCCGGTTGCATG
>LGRX02028243.1:0-33278 GCA_001247695.2 Cymbomonas tetramitiformis
ACATATACATATATATATATATGCTGTAGCACGAAAGCGCTTTTAGCACGGATGCGCCTTTAGCACAGATGCGTGTGGCTATGTCAGGCAGGGATGATGCAATTACATATAAATAAATGTTGAGTGTATAATTATATGTCCTAGTGTAAACTAGAAAGAAGTGAGTCTAGGAGCAAGCTATGACAAGATTTCAAGCTATCAGGAAGCAGATTGATGGCAACAGCTGATTGCTAAAAGACTTAAGAACCTTGCAGAGTCCGGTTACGTCGTCATCCATCGCTAGAAGGCTTGCAGAGCCCTTTGCACCAGAGCCAAAAATTCCGCCTGCATGCAGAGAGCACTATTAAGTGCACCAGCATATGCCATTGCACACGCCACTGATGCGAACGTGGGCCGCCAATTTCACTACTTATTCCATAGCACAACCGATTGGTTTTGCACCTCAGGAAAAAGCAGGGCCTGGCTCACCTCACAGCCCCTCAAGTTGGATATAAGGATGCAAAAGAATGTGAGAGTCAGCTCTCAGTGCAATGTGGGATGGCTTTGCGCCACAAAAATCAGCTCTGGATACATGGTAGGATGGCTTTAATATGCCACAAGAGTCAGCCGGTGTGTCCGGAGGGACCGAAAACATGGCAAGACGCTGTCTGTGGGTGACGGCGGGAAAGCATCACGGTGCGTGGCAGGGAGTCGACAAGAAGCTCGGCAAAGCTGGGACCCATAATACTCAAGAGGAAGAATGCGGATACAACTCTTTGTGCGGGTATGCGCGTCTAGGGCTCGCATGCAGGAAGGTCTATTTGCCTTCGCTGATACCAAGGGCGGTTCAGTGACACCTGCAACTTCACAACTACAGGCAAAAGAGGTGCAGCAAGCTGTGCGCATCAATGATATGTTCCTGAGAGTGTGTGTTGGTCAGACTGTCCGCAGAGTGCTGGAGTGGTCAGTGCGGTGTGATAGCAGAGGGGATGCGTCTCGTGGGCACAGTTCCATAGTACATGGGTGCAATGACCTCACCTTATTAAGCGTCTCAAGTCCCGCCACTTTCACGCCGGCCTTATTATCCGCCTTCAGAATGGAGTTCTCGATGTGCGTGTGTATGCGCTCATGCTCGCCCTTCCCGAAAAAGCTGCACAAGGGCAGGCCCGCAGCGAGTGAGCCTTCCATCCCACTGGCGTAAGAGCCGCCCAGAGAACTTTCACTTTTGTGGGGAGGTGGCTGCTAGACGGCTGGAAGTATCCGGCGCCGGCTACGTAGGAAGAGTTTCGGGCGTGGGCATGTACATACGGGGACAGGTGGGGTTGCTTGAGTATGCACCTGAACGCCCCATGCCGGGATTGCGTGCACGTGCAGCTTGAACTCTCCGAGGCGATGCTTCGTAGCGACGAAGGGCTTGCCGAAAACACAGAGCACCAAGAAAATGGCCACAACGACCGGGTACGACGGGTATAGCCACCACGTTGGGTTAAAAGGCTTGGACGAAAGCGACCTGCACAGGCAACCCCTCGGATCACACTTTTTCCTTGGGAGCAGTCAGAGGATCTTACTTCTCCCACCCTTCAACTCCACGAGCGTCGACGAAATGCAAAACTATTGGATAGCGACTCCTGTGCAGCTCAGAGCGCAAAAGAGAGATAATAAAACCTCAGTTCAATCGAGTGAGTACACCTGCATGAGAGGAGCACTGCCCTCGACGAGCTATCTTGCACACCGATCTGGACTGGTGCCCGAAAGTGGCACTCGGTGCAGTGCACCGCATGCAAAGGAAGCCCGGGCCAGAACATACCGTCCCATGAAGGCAGGTGGAACACGGAGAGCAGCTCCGTCCCGTGCGCAAGGAAAGCCTGCGAGCCAAGCCGTGATACGATAAGAGTAAACGAACAACTATTTTCCCACTCGAAGAGTAGGACATGAGGTACGAGGTATAGAAACTGTACACTCGTGGCGATCACGGCTGAGATGAGAACGAACAAACAAACACAGAGCAAGTCAGGTGCTCGGGACCTCTTCGACACTGCGGGTGACCTGTGACATACAACAGTAGAACCGTGACAGATCCGCAGGAGCAGGCGTCACGGTAGGATGTCTGCCATAGTCTACACGTGTCGCTTCAGTTACATACGCTGGAAGGGAGCTAAGGCGAGTTGCGATAGATCGTGGAAACGGAAAAAGTTATGCGACGCACCACATCGGCGTATCTTGCATACGACCGCCAGTCCAAGCAGACTTATGAAGATCGTCCGACCTTATGTCGGTTGTCCAGTAAAGGTAATCACAAATGGGCATGAAAAGGCAGAAGTTGATGTGCACGCGCGAGTGGTGGAGCGAGTGAAATGACGATGTGTATAGCAGATACGCAAGTGGCGGCACGGCTTCATACAGCCTATGCCATGTGAGGGGATAAACATTAGTGGTTATCACAAAATAGCACAGCAACACGCATTTTCCTGGCTCAAAAAAGCGCACAGCAACACGCGTTTTCCTCGCGCTTGTAGAACAGGGAAACAGGAAAATATCTACAATTGGCGGGCGTGCGTGTAGGCAGGCACTGACTAGTGCGGGATGACTTCAAAGTTGTAGTGTCCCAATGCATTGAGGAAGTCAAAGCCCAAGAGGTAAGCGTATACGCTGAACCAGCTGTTAGTGCCCGTGCACCACGTTCCTATGAGTGGGATTGCGAAGTTGGCCGTATATCCAATATGCTCCAAGAATGGGTGGCAGGAACCTGCCAAAAGAAGGAGATGCCAATAAACCTTGTGCAAGGGGGAAAGAGCTTTATGCAAACGATTTCATTTAATTGAAAACTCGGTCAACAACAGCGCTAATTCGGGAAGGAGCCACGACCTATACCGGATATGGGCTCTGTTAAAAACGATGCGTGATGGTTAAATACGGCTAAATAAGTCCAACCCTTGAATAAAAGAAAGATTTGTTCCCTGCAATAGCCTGGCGACAATATTTTTCAAGATATTTACAGGTTTCCTCAATGGTTCGTTCCATATATCTCGCAGAGAAAGTGAACTTGAAATTTGAAAAAAAGCCATTATCTTGAAGTGTTCAGGAATACTGAGAGAAGGATTGTGGCCTTTGGGTTCCCTCTTGCAACGAATATAAAGACAAAAGAGACCTTTCGTTTCTCTCCACACTTTCACAACACGCATGATGTTGGCATGCGGCATGGCATCGCTATCGCATGGCAATGATTCTCGATTGATGATGATTCGGTTTCCCAAGCGAAGGAGACGGGAAGAGTCGCAGACGCCATGCGATGGCGATGGCGCAGGCGCGATCGGCAGCGGCAGCGGCATGGGCATCGTGGAAGTCGGTGACACAGCACTCGGAACTTGGGATGTGGGATGATGTCAATGCCATGCCATTCCCAGATGCCATGTCATTTTTCGATGTACAAAAAGATCGCGAGCGTTGAAACTCTAATATATATTAGAGTTGTGACGACGGAAACGCTGGGGGAGCTGAGGAGCCCCCCGTTTCTGTCGGATGCAAAATGCCATGACAATTCTCGCACGCGCATCCGTGCTACCATATATATATATATATATATATACAAACATGTCTTAGAAATTTGTCAACCAAATGTCAGGCGTTGCCCTCAGATCTTCACTAGAGCCACTATCAATAGCCTAGGCTCCTGCTTTTACTACTTCCCTGAGAGCAACGCCTGCGATTCGGTTGAAAATTTTCTGAGACATGTTTGTATATATATATATATGAATATGTATATGTATATGTATATTCATCTCAGATCCACTGCTGAAACAGGAATGTCAAAAGGTGTTGCTTCCAAGCCGATGTGCACTTCGAAGATGGACGGCTATGACGGAGTGCCTTTTTCAGATGTGTGTTGGACCCCTGAATTATTCGGTGGCATGATAAGAACACACTTTACACAACTGCCTGCAGACACGGCCATTGACTTATGTTCTGGTTGCTTTCCCTTATCACCTGACCGACGGGACTCTCGTGACTTTTGGCGCTTGCGTGACAGACGTGCGCTTAGCATCAAGGGTTTGGTTGCAGCCACCGTAAGTTGGCGGAAAACGACATTCGCTGCAAAGGGCTGCAGCTGACGTGTCTGTTTGGCACAGCAAGGATTCCCAGCCGACGTGAAATGATGGATTCTGTTGGATTCTTAGCCCGTAGGGGGCTTTCGGGGGGCACCCGCTAAGAGGGGGCGAAAAGTGATCCGGGCCATCCACCACAGGGTTGAGAGTGATCTGGGCCATCCACCACGGGGTTGAGAGTGATCTGGGCCATCCACAACAGAGTTGAGAGTGATCTGGGCCATCCACCACAGGGCGAAAAGTGATCTGGGCCATCCACCACAGGGTTGCAGGGAAATGCCAGCGCGGAACGTGTGTGGAAGGATCTGGAGCTCATGCGTGCTCTGGAGCTGAAGGTGGGGCCCCTCATTGTGCTCCCCTTGGCAGTGACGCTGGCACGGTGCTGCCACAGGGCAAGGCGTGCGTGCAGGAGCCCCGTCCGCGGAGCGGCGCCATGCCCGAGAGGCGCCGAGTCGTTGAAGGGTCATTGAAGGGATATTCTCTTCGAACTCTGAAAGACGAGATGCACGCAGGGGGGTTCCAATTGGTTTGCCTTAGAGGCGACTGGCAGAGCCTGGGCCAGAACACCGCAGCACTCCCACCACGAGCACGAGATCTGTGAGGTGCTGAGGGTGCGTGCGCCGCTAGAGATGCGAGCGACGCTTAGGAAACCAAATGATGCGCATGAGACGCGCCGGGCGCTTAAGCAGGGGCATGCAACAGAGGACGCAGGCGGGGCGCGGAACAAACCACATCATGCGCATGAGACGCGTGAGGCAAATGGGGGGACGGAGATGCTACAGGGGGAGCTGCCTCTACGAGTTCATGCATACATGCCCTTGGCCTCGTGGTGCGCGCCTGCCGCATCGGGTGCCATGTGTCACACTTGCTCTGCACGGGCACATACTCAAACGTTGCCGCATGTTCAGAGTGTGGGCAGTGAGCAGCTGACACAGACTGCGGCTTGTGAGGTCGCGGGCAGTGAGCAGCTGGCACAGAATGCGGCTTGTGAGGTCGCGGGCAGGGAGCAGCCACAGACTGCGGCTTGTGAGGTCGCGGGCAGGGAGCAGCTGGCACAGACTGCGGCTTGTGAGGTCTGGCAAAGCAGCTGACACGGACTGCGGCTTGTGAGGTCGCGGGCAGTGAGCAGCTGACACAGACTGCGGCTTTTGAGGTCGCGGGCAGTGAGCAGCTGACACAGACTGCGGCTTGTGAGGTCGCGGGCAGGGAGCAGCTGACACAGACTGCGGCTTGTGGAGGTCGCGGGCAGGAGCAGCTGACACAGACTGCGGCTTGTGAGGTCGCGGGCAGTGAGCAGCTGACACAGACTGCGGCTTGTGAGGTCGCGGGCAGTGAGCAGCTGACACAGACTGCGGCTTGTGAGGTCGCGGGCAGGGAGCAGCTGGCGCAGTATGTGAAATGGGAAGGCTGGGGCCTGCCACGTCTCACGTGGGGAGGGGTCAAGGTACGCTTGCTCTCCAGATCCCTCGTCTGAGATGCGACTGGCATTCGCCCGGGCCCTTTTCTATAAACCAGATGTTCACACTCATCACGCGTGTGCGGCTCCGCTGTGGAGCGCAACTGGATAGTTTCCGCGAATCAACGGTGACTACGCCGCCATCTGGCAAAGAGCGTCATGGCGGAGTTGCGTCTCTGCATGCCGCAACAATGATGTGGGCGTGGGCGTGCGCGGGCGAGGATTCCGAGTAGTGCGCCAGGACCGCTGCCTGGCAGTGATGCCACGCACCGGGGCATGCCGGGTTTCGCGCCGCGCGGGGAGAGCTCGGTGCTGAAAGGGACGAGCGTCTCCGACCGGCCCCTGCCCTGCCCTCTCCCTTCCCCTCGCGCCCTCCGCTGTTCCCTCGGTCACCAGGCTTTCATGGACGGATCCCTCGGTTCACGGACGGCGTTGTTCCACGACCCCTACGCTGACGACCCCGGTACAGCAGGCATCCGTGTGGAGGAAGCCACGTGGATGCGCGAGAATATCCGCCAGGCCGATGCGGCAGGCCTGCAGGTGACTTCCGGCGCCGGCGCCTGCTCCCTTCCTGTTGCCAGCTGTGCAATGCGCGGTTCGCCGTTTCGAGCGCCGTGGAGGTCGCCTTTGAAGCATCCACTTACGCCGCCGGCCGCCGCTTCTGGCCGACTCCCTGCGGCCGCAAAGCATTGACGCAGAGCATCCATCGGCGCGGCCATCCTGACATGCCGCACCAGCTCCCCTCACTGCGTAGAGACCGACGATGCCCACACAGACTGCGCGAGCACGTAAGTCGGGGTCAGGCAGCAGGCAAGCATAGCACGATTCCAGCCTGGCGGGGGGGAGGGGTTGAGGAGGAGGGGGGCAGTTAGCTATCTGATTTGCTCGGCACGCACCTGTGACCACGGCAAGGATTTGGTAGTTCCGTGCGCTAGGGCTACCTTCCTCAAAACGAAGTCGGGGGAGC
This sequence comes from Cymbomonas tetramitiformis, assembly GCA_001247695.2. Classification (NCBI taxonomy): domain Eukaryota; kingdom Viridiplantae; phylum Chlorophyta; class Pyramimonadophyceae; order Pyramimonadales; family Pyramimonadaceae; genus Cymbomonas; species Cymbomonas tetramitiformis. The sequence continues at coordinate 6,506 of LGRX02028243.1, forward strand.
CTTCCAAGCTTCAATTTTTCCCAGCTGAAGCTATTGTGACGCACCTCACCAAACAGTATATGGTATCGTGCAGGTGGCCATTCACGCCATTGGGGACCTCGCAGTGGATGAGCTCGTAAGCCACTTCAACTTCACCCTGCAGGCTAATGGACCAGCCGACCGTCGCTTCCGGATCGAGCACGCGCAGGTCCCGCCCGTGGCCCTCGCGACTCCGAGTACCCCGTTGGCCGCTCACCCCCTGCCCACGACGTTTCTCCGTGGACCGTCCTCAGCTTCGCCCATGCTCCGCGCAGGACATAGTGTGGGAGCGTGGCTGCTACTACCACGCCACACGTTCCCTTCAGGATCTGTCCGGACCTTGAACTCGTGAGATATGAGGATGTTGAAGAACCGGTTAAGGCACCCAACGGCAGATATTGCGCGCGCACACGATGCTTGAGGAATTCGGTTCATCCAACGGCAGATATTGCGCGCGCACAAGATGCTTGAGGAATTCGGTTCATCGACACATCCGATTGTTGGATTTCCCGAGGATCCGTGTGAATCCTGTCCATCCACTCATATGCTGTTTGCCTTTACATTCCTTAAGAGCCTTCAGGATACTACAACGATACCCCATGAGTTCAACGACCCCCTGCAAGGGGGCTGCAGGGAGCACGTGTGTGTTGGCACGTGCGTGTTGGGTGACTCCTGCGCATGGGCTGGCGCGCACAGCACTTGTCCGGGCCCCTGGCAGTGCAAAGAATACGCAAGGTCGATGCCATGGTGTCAGCACAGCCAATGCATTTGGCTGGTGACCGCTACATGGCCTCGAAACGCCTCGGTGAGGACCGGTGCGTCTCTATCTGATGCATCCCTTCCTCTTCCCGCATGTACTTGAATTGTTTGGGCGACGATCTGCCAGTGTTTTTGATGGTATTCGCTCTACATTTGCCAACGTGGCGCTTCTCTCAGTGCAAGACGCCCTGGCCATCCTCCTGTGCATGCTTGGCACTGAGATTTGACCGTCAGATCAAATTCTGGAGGCATCGTGTTCAACGGCGGGCTGCTTCCCAGAACAGCCGCGTGAGGCATAAGGTTGGATTGACAGCTCGGGGGGGTTGGGGCTCGGGCTGTGGACACTCGCTGCTGCGAGGGGGCGCGGGGGGTCCACGAGCAGATCGCAGAGGTAAGTCTGCGGTGTGATATGACTCCCTTCGGTTCAAGTGGCATTCGGATCGACCAGGCGGTATGCGCAGCGTAGGTGGGCGCATTGGGCGGGCATCGATTGCAGCGTTCGGTTGCTCCGGATCCGAGAGCCTCCAACCCTAAAGGCTGCGACAAGCTGACTCCTGGCTGATTTTGATCCATGCTTTTCGGCATAGCAGCCGATACATCAACCGACGGCGCCAAGCCAAGCAGGAGAGCTTCTGGCGTATGTTGTGATTTACTGTGAACGGCGGAGAAGATGTTTGTTGGGGTGTGCGATGTGGCCAATGGTAGCAAGACGGAGCGCGGGACGCGCTGTGAAGGGTCGCGCCGTGCACCGCTTAGGCCATCTAGGTCAAGACGGGCACCGCGGCGCTTTCCATCTCGCCCTTCTCCGGCGGTGCATGTGGCTTTGGTGCGGCGAGGTCACCTTTAGTCAGTCGCCGCGAGTGTGCGCACTGCATGCAGGGCGTACGCGTTTCGTAGCTTCCAAGAAGCTGGAGTGAAGCTTGCGCTCGGCTCCGATTGGACGGTGGCCCCTCTTGACGTGCTTGACTCCATCACGGCAGCGCAGCACCGTATGGACCCGCGTGGGGATGCAAACGTGGGGGTGGCTCGCCCCCTTGACCGCCCAGGCTCCTCCCTCTGTCCTATACTATCCAGAGGACGTGAATTAGAAGGCGGTCCGAGCCATCTGATGTGGAATGCCACATACGTTACTGTGCGCGTATTTCGATATACCTATCACACATTCCCTATGCATTGCAAACTCAGGCTTGCTCTCATCTTCAGGGACCGTGGGCGGAATAAGCCAGATGATGTGGCAAGGCTGATGCAACCAGGCGGTCCACGGACTGCTGCATGATGCTCTGCGGGACTCCGCAGGCCGTCAAGCCGCTATTCAGATGGTGAAATTCGCGGAATAAGCGGTTTCAGCATGTATGCGCGTGTGGAGTCGGGGCAAGGCGCAAGGGCTGTCGCTTAAGGGTGTGGAGATGGGGTTATCAGGGGCCCTGGATTCCGGAGGAACGCATCTCGGCGGAGGAGGCACTCCAGGGATTCACCAAGGTGCAGCGCGCATATGCTCAGTAAATGGGGAGTGAAGTGGCCACACGCACGCGTATACTTGATGGCGCATTGCGCGTGCAACGCGCACATAAATAGAACAATATGGGACACTTGGAGTTTTTTGGGTGGACAACCTCTCTTGAGACCAGGCGTTGGGGCAGGCAGGGAGAAGCATGGTGGTTCTGAGCGCAGGCGTGGTGGAGGGGAGATGGCTCAGGCAGCTCAGGGGGCAGAGGTGGACCGGCTTCAGAGGCACGGCTCCAGTGCGCAGGCAGTGCAGTTGCACAGGCGCTCAGGTGGCTTAGTGAGGCTGAGGGGGTCCCATTCATAACTAGTGAGCTCCGAAAATCTTCGGACGAGTGTCCAGAAGTGTGTGCTGAATCCTTTGATCAACGGCGTGGTTACATAGTGCAGCCGGTCTTCTGCGGCTACGGTGTGCCAAAGGAGTCGGTCCAAGGATAAGCACACACATACATGCATACATACAGAAGAAAGCAATTCAGTTTATCATTCTCAGCCCCTTAGAACAGCCCTATGGAATACTGGTTGTGCCGTGGGTGGACAAGCTCTCTTGAGACCAGGCTTTGGCGCATGTAGGGGGCAGGAGGGTGGTCCTGAGCGTAGGCTTGGTGATGGGGAGATGACATGAGCAGCTCGGGGGGCAGAGGTGAGCTGGCTTCAGAGACACAGCAGCAGTGCGTCGGCAGTGCAGTTGCTGAGGCACTCGGGGTGGCCCAGTAAGACTTAGGGGGTTCCATTCTTCACTAGTGAGCTCCGGAAACTTTTGGACAAGTGGTCGGAAGTGTGTGCTGAATCCGTTGATCCCTGGTGTGGGTACATAGTACAGCCGATCTTCTGTGGATACATAGTGCCAAAGGAATCGGTCCAAGGAGAAGCCACACACATACACGTGCGTGTGTTGCATTGGGTGCTCGCCAGAGTTCATTTCACTGAGCTAGAGATGAAGGGGAGCTCGGTATTGCTGTCGATAGCAGAACAAGTGCTAGGAGTTCAATGTGGTAGTTGCTGGGAGACACGTGGATGTAGGTTGTGTTATCTCGGGCTTCCTGGTACAAATCAACACCTATTTTTCCCCGGATGACAAATTCCTAAGACTCTGTGTTTGGTGGCTTTCTAAGTGTTTGGTGTTTGGTTGTGTGATGAAAGGCCCCTGCGCACTTCTCCTTTCGAGAGCACGAGTTGGGGGAGATCATGCCGGGAGCCTTTGCCGACTTTGTTATGCTGTCCGACAGTCCCTGGAGTGAAACCACCAGCAGGGCAAATCAAGTTAAGGTTTTGAGCACCTTTATGGATGGCAAATGCGTGTGGGGCTGTGAGGAAAGGCTGCATAGATGTTGATTTGTGCATTAGGAGCAATTGTGGTTTGAAACAAATTATATGCCATGAATGAACTGAAACAGATCGAAGGCCTAAGATGTGAAAAAAGAGCTCGCATGTTGCACGCGTGCCGGCTCCTTCGTGCTCTGTCAAGAAGATTGTGCCACCGGATGCCATTTATTCACGACAGTAATCTGATTGTTTTTTACTAACATCCACAATATGTGCTTCTATAAACATATGCAAGTGAACTTGTGTTGATTTAGTTATAATGGGGAATCAAAACTGGCGTATTTGTTTTGTGTACCTGCCATCTTGCTAACCTACTGTTTGTAGAACGTTTGCCTTGCCACGCATCATCACCGATGATCAGGTTGGCCCTTTTCTTGTTGACTTTGTCTATCGCGCTATTTGAGCAGACGAAGATGCTCATTAACTATCGATGCAATAGGCAATATAGGGAACGTACTGTCTGCACTGGATCCTTACTCCCGACTGATTGAATGCAAGGGATACCCAAATTTGGGAATACATTATTTTCAAGGTTTGGTGAATGCAAAGGTTGTGTTATTGATGAATAGAGTTCGATCAGCCAAAGTCCGAGATCGTTATACCAAGATATCGATGTCTTGAGGTTACCATCGAGCATTGAACACAAACGGACATTCGAAATCCAATTTCACATCATCAAGAGTCTCAAAGCATTCCCTCACGCAAGGGACGCAATCGGATCCGACTAATGAAATAGGCAATGAACCAATTATTGTGTTGCATGTTCGAGGATCATATGGCAATCGGTATGCTATTCAGTATTCACCCATTTACCGTGTCGTCATTATTGATGTTGTTAATGAATTGTGAAAATTAGGTCACTATAAAGCAATTTTGCCCCAAAACGACCTATGTAAAGGTAAAACACAAACACACTTAATTGCTGGCTTGCTTGATTCCCAGTGGTGGGAAAAAACGAAGTCATTTCATTAATTACTTGGTAAACAGACCCCCCACCAAAAGCGAACAAACAACAAGGCGGTAATTAATTCGAATGTCGTCGAATCCTGCCCACAACAACCAAGAATGACAAACTGGCGAAATAATGCTCGACCCGTCAAAATTGCTCTCACTGCACACGTCCGGGGCGGCGTCCGGTCATTGCGTGGCTAGAGTTCGACGAGAACGAGACGGTGCACTTGTGGGACATTGACCAGGATAGTGAGGCGAATAGCATCCCTGCATAAATGTTTAAGCACGTGGTAGCCCGCTTGAAGGGTACGGTAGTATGGCACCTGCGGCAAGTGAGCAAGTAGCAGAGGAGGCAGCAGAGGGTTCTGGCACTGCAAGTGCAGTTGGTGGTGACCCCACTCGTTACAATTCCAGCATTGGAGTTGGCTGCCACGTCCTGCCTGACTAGGTTGTGGTGGCGGAGGCGCCCCAGGAGCAGCAGGATGAGTCGCAGCGAAGGCACCTCTGCCCAGGCCCTTAGTTCGCCCCTTGGCAGCCGCGGCTTGCGCAGCGTGAAGCGTCTCAGCCTTCACCTCTTTCTCAACTTTTCGCATGAATTTCTCATCTTCCTCATCCTCTGCGTAGGATTTACGTTCCAATTTCTCGCACATCTTCCAGCCAACCTCTGGCCCCTTGTCTGAAACCAACGCTAAAATCTTCGCGCGAGCTTTGGCGCGCGCAACACCTTTCTCCGCAGTCGTCTCGGAAAGAAATTCCAACGCAAGAGTGACGGATTCAGGAAGCTCCACACCTTCTAATTCCTTCTTGGCATCGACAAGCGCCAACTGTGACGCAGAGTGCGCCACGAAGTGGTGTTGGGTCTCGAGAAACTGCTTGCGGAGACCCTTGTCTTTGCCATCGGAATCATTGCGCGTTAGCTCGAGGCGATCGGACCCTGGCAGTTGTGAGAGGTCAACTGCGGCTTCCCACGGACGCTTACGGTCACCAAAAGCCACCTGAGAAAGCCCCTTGAGCTCAGCAAGGCGTGCTGTCGCTCTCTCCATCTGCCTCATCAACTTTTGTTGCGGTTGCGTAAGGTCCTCGCCATCCTGGAACGCAGCAAAGGCGTTCGCGTACGCCGGCTGCGCCTGCGTCCAGAAGACATCCAGAAGACGTCCAGAAGACGTCTTCGGCGCGTCTTCTAATGTCTACCATCTTTTGGTTTCCAGAAGACGGTCAGAAGATCTTCCGGGAAGACATCCAGAAGTTATCTTCTGGACGTCTTCTGCATGTCTTCTGAATCCCGGAAGACGTCTTCTTGATATCTTTTAGGCGTCTTCTGTACATCTTCCCGGAAGATCTTCTGGACGTCTTCTGAAACTCAGAAGATGGTAGACATTAGAAGACGCGTAGAAGACGTCTTCTAGATGTCTTCTGGATATCTTCTGGAACCCAGAAGACGTCTAGAAGACATCTTCCGGAATTCAGAAGATGTACAGAAGTCATGCAGAAGACGTTCAGAAGATATCTTCGGGACGTCTTCCCGGAAGATCTTCTGGACGTCTTCTGAAACTCAGAAGATGGTAGACATTAGAAGACGCGCCGAAGACGTCTTCTGGGCGTCTTCTGGAATCCAGAAGACATCAGAAGACGTCCAGAAGATGTCTTCTGGATGTCTTCTGCATTTCTACCAAAAGTCGCTATACGTATGCGTTCAGGTTACACGCATGCAGTTCGTTGGCAGGATGATACAAATGGAACAAAGAAGAAGGTTTTTTTACAAAGCTATTTATTTACATATTTACAGTTTCAATCATCAGAACCGTCTTCACTACTAGCACTAGAAAGGATTTCCTTCGGAGACCCCGCTTCGGAGCTGGTGGTTTCGTATGCCCGATGCAAGTTCTCCTTGAAGATGGGGCGGAGGTGGCTGATGGGAACCACCAGGCCCCACTTTGACTTGTCCCCGAAGGGGTACGTCTTCTCCTCCATCGCAGTGAGAAGTTGGGACCCGAGGCCACCCGGCCCGGCGATCTTGTCGTTCGCCTTGAGGCCCTTGCCGTACAACTTCTCCAACCCGACAAAGGCCATTTCCATGCCACTTTGCCAGGCGGAGAAGAGCAACGGGGCGTTATCAAAGCCAACGTCGTCCTTGTCGACGGCCAAAGAGAGCACCTGGGTGCAGTCACACAAAAGTTTACGATCAGCTGCAAATGTCACTTACGTAATTAAAGAAACTAAATACATATCCAGAAGACGTGCGGAAGATACCCAGAAGACATATGTGATATCTTCTGGATATCGTGTATTCAAAGGGTTGTGCTTGCAGAACCATACCTTGATGCCAACATACTCGCCATTCAAGTGAAGGGCGGTGACCGACTTCTTTTTCGCTGTACCCGACTTCAAGCCATGGGCGGCCACATCCTTTGAATTGGCTGGGTGCGTTATCACCCCCGTGAGAAGGGGCATGTCCGCGGTCCATATCGCGGACTTCCCCTTCTCGTGGTAGAACCCCGTGGGGAGTATCTCCGGATCGTTCACCAGAGACTCGACCACGCAGTACAATACCACGTGGCTACCCACCTCAAACCCCTCTTCAGCATCCTCCGCCACCGCCTTCTTCTTCCCCTTCGGGTCCTCCGCCACCGCCTTCCCCTTCGGGTCCACCGATGCCGCCTTCCCCTTCGCCTTGTTGTCCTCCGCCACCGCCTCCGCCACCTTCCTAACCTTAGAGCTGCCCGCCTTTTTTTCCAGCTCCTCGATCTGCGTCTTTGACTCCAACTCGACCTGCAAGCATGCCGCCACTGAAACAGGCATATGTTAGTATGTTATACAAGAAGACAGAAGACACTCAGAAGACACTCAGAAGACACTCAGAAGACAGTCAGTCATACTTGCCTATTAGCTAAGCCCTATTAACTAAGGAAGACGTGCAGAATACTCTCAAAACGTCTCTGAGGTGTCCTGGTGACGTCTTCTTGGTGAGACAACAAAACAGGTGAAACAGAAATTAATTAAGCAAATTAACGTACCCATCTCATCCTTCGCCTCACCGTCCAAGGCCTTGGCGGGCAGCTCGTGCAGCACCAACCCGTCGATGCTGAGCAACGCTGCCTTTTTTTGCTCGTGCGTTGGGTACTTGGTTCGGGCGTCGGTCTCAATGACCAACGCCTGAATGGCGTCCGTGTGCTTGCGGTAGTATGGGTGGGCGGTCCGGGAGGCGTGCCAAACCCACTTTCCCTTTTCGGTGCCCCTCCCCGACACACAGGTATACACCCCATACCTCCAAAAAATTCTAAAATCGCAAATCATGTTCCTGAGGCGCCTGCTCACATCACGAACATCGTAGTCGTCGCTGCAGGCCAGGACTTCCTCCCTGAAGGCCGTAGCCGCAAACGCTTGGTCCGTTACGTTAAGCAGCGGGTCCAGCCGCCCGTCGCAAATCCGCTCCACCATGATGCGGGTGAAGTCCGCTTGGAAGTGGAGCCCGCCCGGCTTGGACAACTTCTTCTTGGACTCCCCCCGCTGGTTTCCCCCACCGCCTCCGCTCCCCTCCTCCCCATCCCTTGCTACGAGCCACTTGATGAAGTTTTCCTCGTTGGCGTTGCCTCCCACCGCTGCGACGAACGACTCAAACTTCTCCCGGAGGTCACCCTCCTTCACCCCGCTGGCATTCTTTCGTTTCAAGGAATTGGACATTTTGTTTTCTGAGTTCTTTAAAAAGTCAAACTGTGCTGGAAGTACGTAAACGGGTACTTTTTAGCGCCGCAAAGATGCCTGGAATATACGCCTCTGGCACAAAATCGGATCGGTGAACCACTCCATAATCAATATACGATACACTACTGAAAATATATATACACTGAAAAACTTACGGTGTTAAAGTCCACACACTCACAGTAACACGGCAAGAAGCCTTCTCAGTACCGAAGTTGGCCTCTTAGGCCTGCGACTGATCAGAAAACCTCGGTTTTCAGATCCGCTCCGTATGACAGTCATACTGCCTGTCATACTACACTGATCAGAAAACCATCAGTTTTCATATCTGCTCCGGATGATAGTCATACGGCCTGTCATCCTACACTGAGGCCCGTGCTACACCGGATTTTGGTACACTGTCGAGAAGCAAATAAGATTCGTTTCGCCGGGTCATACAGTCTCCATATGACCCGGCGATCATTTTCAGACGAGTTATTAAATCTATAAATCACAGTCCGCGCGATCAGATTAAAATCGACATTCGCCTCATCGAACGTGCGAAACGACTTAAAAAGGAATATTTCGGGCAAACGCGCGTCGGTCCGACGTGGACAACATCATAAAAACGTGCTGGTGTGTACAGATCGCGTCCGCGTCGTTTTTAAAAATATAAATGCAGATTTTCAAATTGCGGAACACTCCACGTCGAAAACTAGACGACCCCATCTTGAACAGTGTCTGTGATTGGGAAATGCAGCATATTCTAGTCCAGCGATACACGATCTTCGCACCCCAGCTAGCCGGTGGTCTCTCTGAACCGTTCCCGTTTTTTTGATCTGATGATCCAGGATTTGTCGCAGGCGACATTTGGGTGCATTTGGGTGCAAATGTTGGACAATTATTTGCTTTTTGGCATTTCACAAATAATGCCTTCGCATGACCTCGCATGACATCGCCGGATGACAGTCGCGACAGGAGCCAATGAAATCGCTGCGATCAACACATTTGCTTTCCCAAGTTTCGGTGTAGCACGGGCCTGATCAGAAAACCCCGTCAGTTTTTTAAGCAACGAGTGCCCTTGCGAAGGCTTTAAGAGCCATTTTTTTAGAGGTGGTGTCACAAACGGATCCCCGAAATAAACGACCGATTTTCGCGAAACAGCGAAACTGCGAAAGCGTGGAATGTGTGGTGAGCTGGTGACTTGAAATCTCAGACGACGAACAGGCCCAGTCGAATGGCCAATCAAAATCTCTAGAGGCTATCTCCTACGATCGATGTTGGCAATTGTCCAATTGATAATTTATATCACCGATCACCGATCCTGCACTCTTGTTCAACCTGCGTTTCATTGGTAGATAACACATCACTCTCAGCTTTCGACGTGATCCTAAAGCCCATCTCTTTACGACTGTTTAAGTACACCAAAATTCGAACCTCTAACGCAATTTCAACTTACGCCTGACAAACTCTATCACTCCTCCCTTCACATCTAAGAAGATGGCTCCCCCAAAGAAGGCTGAGAAAACTCCCGCCAAGAAGACTGTCGCCAAGTCTACTGATGGCAAGAAGAAGAAGTCGAAGAAGTCTGTGGAGTCCTACAAGATTTACATCTACAAGGTGCTCAAGCAGGTGCACCCGGACACCGGAATCTCTAGCAAGGCCACGAGCATAATGAACTCTTTCATTAACGATATTTTCGAGAAGATTGCCGGTGAGTCTGCTAAGCTTGCGAGGTACAACAAGAAGCCGACCATTACGTCCCGTGAGATTCAGACCGGTGTGCGCCTGATTCTGCCCGGTGAGCTCGCGAAGCACGCAGTGTCTGAGGGCACTAAGGCCGTGACCAAGTTCACCAGTGCCTAAGCACCTCGCCCATAGTCATGTCAAGCGAAAAACAAAAGGTGTTACATCGACACCACCTACCTCCCGAACTCTTATCTCTCTATTCTAGCAGTTGACGACTGGGTAGAACGTATCGCAAGGTCCTCCAGTGTGGCTGCTGGGGTAGTGCTGCTAGCCTTTAACCTTTTCAGCTACGCAAGTTTTACCAGGAATTGTCACCCGATTTGCCGTTGCCGTCAGCTATGATCTCAGCAGTGACTAACTTAGGATGGAGCAATCATAACCTGAGCTTATGAGGATGTCACGGCCGGAGCAAGGTAAGAAGCTTTCGTCACTTGGGCGACCGGTGTGTTCTGGAGTATACATGACAACTTTCGACGCAATTGACGCCCATACGGAACGTGGCGTTTGTGGGACACCTCACAACTGACGATCTCTATTCGCCAGGTATGATGGGACGTTGACTGGGAGCAATAGCGAGCGACATAGGAATGGTGTGTTGGTTATCACATGCACACAAAGGGATACGTTAAGGTTCACGCACTGAACGTCAAAATATGAGTTTGCCCTTCTCCGTGCAGCTAACTGGTCTCTTTTTTTCCAGATGCAATAGAGTATGCTTGCCGTGAGTTGCACCGGAAATTTCTTAAAGCTATACACATAGGTGTTTCATCACGGTTGAAGCTAAGAATTCAGCAGCGTTGTATACTCTGGTGTCAAAGTACCGTACAAACGTCTATTGACAATCATGGTCCCACCTGTTTACCACCGTTCTTGTGATTTGACCCGTGGACTCCTACTGACCCACCAGTGATAACTATAGCAACCATAAACATTTTAGTAGACTTGCCCAGAATGGAATATATCACTACTCTCGTATTTTAATTATTGTAACCGGTGGTGTCAGTGCAGTCTATTGAGGTGGCAAAAGGTCAACAGTAGTTATGACAATGTCGAGACTTACTTTGAGTATTCCAGTATAGCCGTCGTTAGAAATCACATCATTCAAGGGATCGATAACTTGCATTAACTATGACGGAATTTCGGCTTGACGGCGATGTCGACTGAAAATACATCCAATCTTTTGAGCATACCGATATGAACATTTTCAAGGCGCGGTATCGACGTGTCTTGTCGTGTTTATATTATTCCGCATTTTCAATATGTTGCATCGGTATTCATCGGTATCAATTTTGACCGATTCAACATGGATCCCTTTGACTCGTACTCGTTTATACCAGGTCTATTTTATTGTTTTTTATTCCTGAATTCGGGTGCAATAAAACAAGGTCAAAAGTTTGTTGATTGGCCGAAAACAATTAAATATCTAAAAGTTTTTCTTTGTTCTTTTAGTGCGGAGCCTGCCTACCATTTATTTAATCAATGGACTTTGTTTTTTGTTTAATACCGACCATTCTGTTAAAATATACACTTAAATTTTCTGATGGGCTATTCGTTGGCAGAGGACGCACATGAAATGATTTTGCCACCACTTTTATAAACAACACCATAATCCTCTGCTCATATGAGTTTATTTGCATAATCACTGCATTATCAGGATGGGTGCACCTTACTTTTCGTGCTGTGCACTAGCACCGGGAGAGCATAATTAAGACAACCATCGCGCAAAACTGTATGCCACTGCACTTGCAGTGCCAGAACCCCTTGTTGCCTCCGCTCGGCTACCCGGCTCACTTGCTGCAGGAACGAGTTACAACAGGGTCGGTGTTCACTGCTGTGGGAGCGACACCGCGCTTCACACCAAAGCTCATGAGTGACGCCTGTTGACGCCTGTCTAACGAACGGCGCAGCTTGGCCATGTCACCCAGGGGAGTAAATCCGGCAGATGGGGGGCTACTTATGATTGCCCCCTGATTTTTTTTTGTGCCCCCTGAAAAAGTGCCCCCTGAAAATGGTTTTCAGGGCCTGAAAATGGTTTTCAGGCCCTGAAAATCACTTTCAGGCCCTGAAAATCACTTTCAGGGTCTGAACTTGTTTTATACTAGGCTAGTTATACACCTTAGAAAAAACTTTATGGATAATATAATTTTTACACCAATTTTCAGGGCCTGAAAATTGCGAATTCACACTCTTAAGATGCCCCCTGAAAATGGTTTTCAGGGCCTGAAAATATTATTCACTTTTCGTGTTATATAAAGTTTAGAATTATATTCTCATGTCCTCATCTTGCCCCCTGAAAATGGTTTTCAGGGCCTGAAAATTTTACAGTGTTCCAAGCCCTGAAAATTCACATAAGGCATTTTCAGGGCCTGAAAACTCATTTTCAGGGCCTGAAAACCATTTTCTGAAAACATGAGTCTGAAAACTTTTGGGTTTGGGTTTGATGCGCAAACCCAAACAACAAACACAATTGTGGGCATCCCGCGCGGTCCCATGGTGTGAAGCTTTTCAACATTTATCGGGACATCTGTCCGAGGTTGTTTGCCGAAGGATCACCGGAGAAGGATAGCATAGACGAAGGGCTTTGGAGGTGAACATGGGCTTTGGGTTTGGGTTTGATGCGCAAACCCAAACAACATACACAATTGTGGGGATCCCGCGCGGTCCCATGGTGTGAAGCTTTTCAACATTTATCGGGACATCTGTCCGAGGTTGTTTGCCGAAACATCACTACAAGGGAGTCGTGAAAAGGTGCGCACCTCGTCGTTGGCGGGCATGTTGTCGCTTGCTCTCCTATCTTCAATCTTGATTAGCACCTATACACCCACACGATATTCGAAGTGAAGGCACGTGACAATGATGAAACATGCTGAAATAAATTTTACCTTTTAAAGGGCGAACGCAAAGGAGCTCCTTTAGTATGCCTGCGAGGAGTTTCCGTGGGGGGGAAACGAGGGTTAAAAACGGCGCAAATGTGAAGAACACATGGGAAGTGAAGATGAACGTGAAAGAAGGAAACAGCAACGCTTCATTGCGTAGTGTTGAAGACGTAGTGTTGAAGACGAGGGAAGAGGGATTACCGAATGGAATGAAGTCGAACAAAAAAGGCAAAGGCGTTAAGGGAGCTTAAGGTCTAGCCAAAGATGCCGAAGAGGGCGAAGGTCGAAGAAAACTATACTAGTAAACAGTCAATAATATCAAAATAACATCAAAAGAATACCGTAGAGCACGAAGCAAAAGGTATTCAACGGAGGTTAACGGGCTCTTGAAGTGTAGTCGCAAGGCGAAATTTTCAGGGGGCACTCCACTATAAAGTTGATTTATATATTTACAAGAGAAAATCTTGTGATGGTTGTATAATTTCTGCACACTGCCTCTGCCCCCTGAACTTTTCATCGTAAGTCTCCCACCAACTGCCGGAACTACTGGCCCAGGGTCGTCTTCCCTTGACACAGTCCCGTGTCCGCCGGCGTGTGGTGGTGTGCACTGTGCAGTGAGAGCGATTTTGACGGGTCGAGCATTATTTTGGCGGTTTGTCATTGTTGGTTGTTGTTGGCGGGATTCGGCGACATTCGAATTAATTGCGGCCTTTTTGTTTGTTCTTTTAGTGACAGGGTTGTCGATTAATTAACTAATTAATCGACTTTGTTTTTTTCACCACCGGAATCGAGCAAACCAATTAATTGTTTGTTTGTTTTTACATAGGTCGGTTTGGGGCAAAATGATTTTTCAATTTTAAAATCAATAGTATCCGGCACACTAGGCTTTGGTCATCCTCGCGGAGGATGAGCTTCGGTAATTTGGCTTCGCACACCGGGCTTTTGGCTTTGACATAACAGGTGGCTTCGGTTATTTGGCTTTTACACGGTTCGGTTATTTTGGCTTTTACACAAGAATTTTGGCTTTTACGCTTTTCGATTATTCGGCTTTTATACAAGAGAGTGGCTTCGGTTATTCTGGCTTTTATACAAGAGACTGGCTTCGGTTATTCTGGCTTTTACACAATAGTTTGGCTTTAGTTATCTGGCTTTTACGTGACAGACCGGCTTCGGTAATTTTGGCTTTTACACGACAGACTGGCTTCGGTTATTTTGGCTTTTGGGATTTAAGGCTTATCTCTATTTATCGTGTTTACTTTGGTTTTTGCTGGATTTGACACTGTGACACCCGAAACTGTCACATGACACTTCCTATAGTAGGCTGGGTGACCGTCACCAGTAGACGGGAAACACCCGTTAGGTATTTATGTTATCCCTCTATTTATCAAGACACTCTTTACCGTTCTGATATCGTAACTCTTAACTCAGGGTTTATCTCTCCAGTTAGATATATATTACCGCCGAACTATATATCTACCAGGTTTGGCCCCACTTGCGTTTTTTTTAGCCACTGTGAGATTGCCACTATGAGTGGCTAAGCTCGGACGCCTGGGATGGAGTGAGGCGCTCCGCGCGTGAGAGCGCCGGCAGTCACGGGTATGGCCTAAATTTTATGGGTTGATTTACGGCACGCCGCAGCGCTTGCAGGGCATTTTTTCTACGGGATTTAACGTTGGACTGGTTTACGTTTTCTGGTTGGACCCTACACCGTTGCGTATCGGCCGCCTATTCCACACGACTTCCGAATTACTTGATCTCTCACGGCTGCTGTATCGGCGACCCGCGCATTTCTTGGCCGCCCACGACTGTCGCATCTCTCGCGTTTCATTGCCTCACTCCGCCCCTTCAGTCCTTTTCATCATGGTTGCTTCCACTCGAGCCACCGCTAGCATGGCACATCGATCTCTGAGTAAATTTAGCGTAGAACGCAGAGTGGCCATGCGCGTACGTTGGCGTAAAGTAGCCATGCCGTTGTAACTGTAAAATCTGTAAGTTAAAAAGTTTGGGTTTCGTGCGAAACGATAACTTTTTGCAAAAATAACTAAATCAAGTGATGAAAGACTCAATTTGGGGTAGAATTTGACGAGGAAGACGTCGGTGACGTCAAAATAGTCGTGCGGTAAGCCAGTTTTGCTGCAGGAGAAGCGCTGCTGGCCAGAAAGTTAAAAATAGTTCGGAATTGTGAAGAGCTGGAGATGCTGCAGAGATGAGCGCGTGGTACGACACGCCAAAGAGACTTGCGAATTGAATTCAAAAAGAGAACGAGTGCTGGTGGTGCAACGAGGCTGTAGATGCCGTGGCTGGAGGTGCCAAATTTCGGTGATGATAAGTGAAAAACCGCTGGAGTCGCGGGTGTCGCTGGAGATGCGTTGACCAAAGTAAGGATTGAAAAGCAAAAAGACCACCGCTTCAAGTGGTGCAGCCCAAACCTGACGGGAAAGCTAAAATATATACGGCTGTAATATATTATTATAAGGTTTCACAGAGACGAAAGCTGAAGCCGTGGACTCAGGGTTTCATATACAGTACTAAGGTGAAGATAATAAAATACTGGGTGTGGCATGTGGCACGTGTGGGTGGACGGGGGTTACATACTTAAGTGCATAATTTCGGAAAATGTTATTATACGGCTTGATATTTTTGGAGAAGTTTGGAGAAGGTTTGGACAAACTCAAAAATATAAAATTTTGACATTTAGGGTTTAGGAGTAGTCGTGCGGGGCCATTTTGGTCACGGCAAACCGCAGGAAATCGTGTTTTGCACTTGGCATGCATGCGCGTCGCATGAATGTGTTGATAAAAGGTCACCGCCGAGTTTGGGGAGGTGCACCAAGTTAGTTGAAGGCACTTGAAAGTTGCATAGCCAAGATTTTAGGGTTTTAGGGTTGCTGGCGGGTGAAATATTGGCTGTGAGAGCAGGGGTTTCGCGTATGCGGGGTCCGCTATAAAGTGCATAATTTCGGAAAATGTTGTTATACGGCTTGATATTTTTGGAGAAGTTTGGAGAAGGTTTAGACAAACTCAAAAATATAAAATTTTGACATTTAGGGTTTTGGAGTAGTCGTGCGGGGCCATTTTGGGCACTGCAAACCGCAGGAAATCGTGTTTTGCACTTGGCATGCATGCGCGTCGCATGAATGTGTTGATAAAAGGTCACCGCCGAGTTTGGGGAGGTGCACCAAGTTAGTTGAAGGCACTTGAAAGTTGCATAGCCAAGATTTTAGGGTTTTAGGGTTGCTGGCGGGTGAAATATTGGCGGTGAGAGCAGGGGTTTCGCGTATGCGGGGTCCGCTAGAAAGTGCATAATTTCGGTAAATGTTGTTATACGGCTTGATATTTTTGGAGAAGTTTGGAGAAGGTTTAGACAAACTCAAAAATGTTATTTTTTGACATTTAGGGCTTTGGAGTAGTCGTGCGGGGCCATTTTGGGCACTGCAAACCGCAGGAAATCATGTTTTGCACTTGGCATGCATGCGCGTCACATCAAAATTGTGATGCCCCAAGTTTGTTCAAATGCTTGAGCATAAATATGCAAAAAATGTTATCATTATTGCATTGTGAATGCCAAATCCCATACTATATATTTGAATGCAAAAATTACAACAGTGATAACACGCGCTCATGCTCGGCAGCAGGCATCTTGTACACATCCCCTCTTTTAACTAGGCGCACATCGGTTGCACGCACGGCTTCACAAGAGATCAAGCACTTTTTACTTGTGTCTAGTATGTAGTCATCTCTCACATCGGCATCTTCCCATTCAAAGTACCTCCCCGAAACCACAAATTCTCCCGGGGCAAAATATTGCCCATAGTCATCTCGGCGCCCCCTAGGTCCAACCTCCGTCACGGCGGATAACGCCTTCACCAAGTAGTAGGCGTGTGTGCGGTCCGCCGGGTCTCGGTGGACCGCGATGATGCATCCGCGCCGCACCGCTACACTCACATCACTCGCATACTCCTCCACCAACTCCCGCACCCTTGCCGCGTCCGCACCCGTTGCGGGCGTCAATTCCACCTCCCTCCACAAATCCACATGCGAGCTCTCCAAACAGTTCTCGGACGTCGGCATGGACGACACACATTCCGCATAGCATGACACGCAATAGCATGTCCTGTCGCGCACCAGCAACTTCCCCTCCACGCCCGATCGCACCGAATGCAGTTGCAAAGTGCGCTCCAAAGATTTGTATGCGATGCGCGCCGTGTGATCAACCGCCGACAAACCTCCCGCCACCTCTTTCGTCGCGTCCTCGGGAACTAGATAAAAAAATCGTTGATTGAATGCGGCCCTCGACTTCGTGTAGCTGGTGTCCGCGCGTGTGCGCAACCTCTCCACACAAAAAGCATAGAGATCGGCCGCACACAAGATCTTCCCATACCATTTGTCACCCTCCGAAATTACCGCCACCGCCGCTGCATGCTTCACGTGTGCCCCCGCTCCGTCCTGCTCCCCTTTAGCATGCGCCGTCTCAAAGAAGTTCCGCTGACAAGGAATCCCCAGCGACCATTCCATTTTGCTGTTTCCCACGTCCGCGAATCCCGCCGCGCACTTGTTCTGCCCCGCACAACCATCCGCCCATTCGTGAATAAATATTGGCTTCGGAATCCCCCTTTTCTCAAAGTACTCCTTGATGATCACCTCTCGCATGTACTGAATGAATCTGTGATCATGCTTGCGGTCATCACTGATAAAGTACACATAGTCCTTTATCACAACCGGGTTCTCCGCCGTGGACTCTACCCCATCGACTTCCTTGCACGTGTGCCGCCATAATACACACACCAACACAGTAGCCTGCTTCACCACCCAGTGCAAACTCTGAACTTCCCTCGGGATGTTCAACGAATGGTTCTCGGAGAAGTCGAAACACCACGCCGTATGCCCCAACGGCAAATCCGTGATACACGTCTTAAATTGACGGTGCTGGTGCAAGGCCATGAATGTATGGTAAGCATAGGGACGCAAAAACGGGCAGTCCCCGACGCCATTTAGCCTCCGCCACTTCCACGATTCCGACGCCGCGTCCTCGCACAGAAAGCGTCCATTGCACCGACAGTTTGGCGACTTCCCCGGTTCGTGCCCCAGCAACAACGTTTGCAGCTTAGATATCAACGCCCCCAATTTCGTCTTCTTCTGCAAAAACTGCAACCTCCTAACCTCTTTCCCTTCGTCGTCGTACTTGCCCGTACTCAGAGTCTCATAGCACGACCACCTCACCTCCTCCGCATATTGCACCTCCTTCTCGCACACTTTAAAGTTCTTCAAACCTCCGCACTGTTTGCAGGTTTGCAACAGGCACTCTATGCGGTGCTTATCCCCTTCACGCGGGCACAACAGACTCTCCGCGAACGTGGAGGTAGACTTCCCCGCCTTCACGATGCCACACACTTGCCCCGTCGGCGCACCCACCGCGCTCTCCCTCTTTTCCTCCGCCGTCCGTGGCACTCGGGGGCAACACTTCTTATCCTTGCACGGGCACTTCTTGTGCACCGCCTCCCGTGCTTCGTCGAACCCTTTAAGCACCATGCGCATGTCCTCGTGATACCTACAACAACAAGAGATGTTGTCCCTTCTTGTCAACCGTACCACATTGTGCGGTTTGCAAACTCCGCCTTCTCAAACGACCTTTGCCCCACCTTCACGCTTGGATATTTCGCCACAAATCTCCGGTACACCACTAGTTGCGAAGCCTCAAGCCAATGCTTGCTAACGTACTCACGGGGCGTCTTAAGCTTCCCCGTGTGTGGATCTCTTGCCAACACCACGTCCTTCTTACAAGGACTCACGCGCGTGTTGTCCGGGTGCAACCAAAAGTCGCGGATGAGTGCACAAGTGGCTTCCGCCATGCACACTGAACGACGCCCACGTCGCTTGGGGCGCGTCACACCCACGTGCAAGCTCCTTCGTGCACGCTCGGCATTGCCCACCCTCGCACCCGCCAGCATGTTTTTATGCCCCGTGATGCCCGCATATCCTACACGCTTATGCACGCCTAACATTGTTGTCGCTGCGGTTAACACTTGCCCCTCTTGCATGTTCTCGCCAAACACTGCGGCCGCCACTGCAAGCTTGTGCTCCTCGTTCAAGTTAGAATTCCTACTCGACAGCGCCCCAAAGACCGCAACCAGGTTTTCTAGAATGCAGTCCATAGCTTTGGTCTTCGCCATTTCTGTATCACCGAACAACGCTGCGCGACAGCGTTGCAGCACACCTACTGCCACTTCCTTTGGCAGCGTTTCAATGTACCCCCTCACCGCTGAAGCGATGCGGTTTGGGGACCTACTAAAAATCTCGCTCATCTTCCCTATCCAGTGGTTCCTGTTTCCTCGCTTCAGTGGCGTGTATTCCTGTGGTCTGTCAACTTCGTGACGTGTCAGCGACCGACGCAAACCATCTTCTTGCCCCTCTATCCCTCCTTTGGACACTTCGCGCGAAGTGTCCAGTTCGTCTGGAGAAGAACATTCCTCTTTGTCTGAGCTGTCAGGAATCTGACAATTGCGCAAGGGCGCGGAAGTCGCCTCAGCTCGTGCAGACGCCCAAATATCGCACACCGAATCCAACTTGGTAACCAAGTGTCGAAGCGTCGGCATAGCTTCTTGCGGTAGGGGCCACACTCCAAGAGGTATGGTGCGTGCGGAGTCGCCTACTTCTACTAGAAGAGGTAGCAAGTCCATAAGAATTGGCGGGATATCCCAGTCTGGTCCAGGATTGTAGCTCGCGTCTGAGCCGCACAAAGCTAAAAAGACGCTCATAGCTAGAATGGCATGCATGATTCCACATAACTGCCCTAGTAGCCAACGTCGATCATCCCGAACCACGGTGAACTTCACGTGGCCTTCCACGATGTGCACCCCTGCTACAAAAAGGTATGCGCACTCCTCAACAGTCGTTCTCACGCATTTTGTCACAGATCATAATAGTTCATAATAGCTTCGGGCTCTTTACAAATAAAGTACAACCGCACCGTTGAAGCTTGTCGGATTGGGGCGCCGCTTCGTCCCACCCATATCGTTGTCGTTTCTACCACGCTAACCACATACCAAATATACATGAAATATATTCGTGCGAGGGCATGAGCTTCCTCGCACTTCCATCACCGGTCACATTCTTGAAGAATACGAACGCGTTTCACTTCGAAATGGCGTGAAGTGCTTCATGATGTGGCGCTTTGGAGTTCACCAAATCTGTCAGCGCTCCACATCATAATTTATATCGGTGGCATAATGTTGTGTGCATCGTGATGTGGCGCTTTGGAGTTCGATCAAGTTTTATCGACGGACTCCAAATCTGTCAGCGTTCCACATCATAATTTATATCCGTGACATAATGTGATGTGCATCTTGATGTGGCGCTTTGGAGTTCGATCAAGTTTTATCGACGGACTCCAAATCTGTCAGCGCTCCACATCATAATTTATATCCGTGACATAATGTTGTGTGCATCGTGATGTGGCGCTTTGGAGTTCGATCAAGTTTTATCGACGGACTCCAAATCTGTCAGCGCTCCACATCATAATTTATATCGGTGGCATAATGTTGTGTGCATCGTGATGTGGCGCTTTGGAGTTCGATCAAGTTTTATCGACGGACTCCAAATCTGTCAGCGTTCCACATCATAATTTATATCCGTGACATAATGTTATGTGCATCTTGATGTGGCGCTTTGGAGTTCGATCAAGTTTTATCGACGGACTCCAAATCTGTCAGCGCTCCACATCATAATTTATATCCGTGACATAATGTTGTGTGCATCGTGATGTGGCGCTTTGGAGTTCGATCAAGTTTTATCGACGGACTCCAAATCTGTTAGGGTTCCACAGCGAAATATTTTTGCGTGGGATATTTGTATGTGCATGGTGATGTGGCGCTTTGGAGTTCTGGACGGACTTGAAGGCCCAAGACTCCGCCTTTACTGAATTGACTTATGCTCCTGAAACCTAAGAGTAAGTAGCACGTTAACACCTTGCCCCAGAAACATGGGGGCGAACCGTGGAAAACAGGCTGTTGTGAAAGCTATTGCGAAGAAGAAAGAAGAGAATGTAGTGAAATGTGTGGTCCGCGATTGTGCGGTCCCGAGAACTATTGTACCGAAGATCCAATGCAAGACGTGCCAGGGCTACTTTCATTTCGCGTGTTCTAGCAATGAGGAGGTTGGAGTAATATGCAAGCAGTGTGGTCCTCGGCCGGGGAAGTGCGTTTATTGCAAGAAAAGCGCGAGCATCATGACTTGTGGTGTTTGTGGAGGTGGTTTCCATCCTTCATGTCAGCGAAAATTCGGGACTGGCGATTGTGGTTTGCTCACAAATCAAAAGAACTGTGGGCGCAAGGAGTGCGAGCAGCGATCAGAGTGTACTGCTAGTGAAGTGGCGGAAGATGCCACCGAGGCCACCGTTAAAACGCTGGCCTCAATTGACGCTCCCCGCGCGTTGGCGGGCTTGGCCAAGGAAGCGCAGAGTTCTCGAAGAAAGTCCTTGGACTGGCCTACTAGCGCGCTGAAGACCGGCGACGCTGGTGAGCACATTTTTCAAAGTGGTCCAATAATATAACGTTGTAATGAGTTTTTAGTTCTATTTATGTTTCTGGTAGCACTTCATTTTTGTCGCAAGGTTATTTTATTTGTCGCACCGTGCGACAAAACTGCAATTATACCGTGCGACATAAATGAGCGTTGCGCTCATTTCTGTCGCACCTGCGACAAACATGAGCGCAACGCTCATTTCTGTCGTGAAAATTCACAGAAAATTTCCGAAAATGAAAATAAGCCAGGGGGAACACAAACGAATAGTACCGCGATTATGACTTTAAAACAAAATTACTGAACGAGTAGTACCGCGAATATTACATAAAACACAGGTGTATTAAACGATCACTTGGGGACATTCATATAGCACGAGGCATACATGGGTAGCAAGCAAGCAAGCATTTCAGATGGATACTAAGAGATACTAAGAGAAAAACCGATTACTCTCTTAAAAAATATTAGCATAATTACTTAATACTACTAGGCTGCTAGTTTCTAATACAAGGATTCAACTACCCGAGGGCGATATGAAAATCTAAACTAGGAAACTAGAGCACAGCGCACGTTCCAAAATCTTCAGAACCAAAACGATTCCTGCAGCACACGAACAGCGAATCAGTCAGGACGTTGGGGATCGAACCCAATACTGACAGCCAACTGCTGTCCGCATTTCACCCTCGGGTGGGCATCTACGTACAAAATAGACGTTTTGAAATCAGCAGCGGAACAGTGGGTGGGAAATCTGAAATTCTGAACATCAATAATCGGCGAAACCTAAACAGAGCTGGAAGTCACACGATGCCGCCAGAGTGCTGGCGGCATAAAAAGATGCTCGGCGTAAAAAACAAAACCTGCAAAAAACGAAACGCTGGTTAGTAAAGACGTTGGGAATCGAACCCAACCCGTCGGAGAATCCCGCCGGTCTCCAAGCACCCCTTCAGCTTAGTAGGGCCAGAGGGAAAGATGCCGCCAGGAACGTTGATGGCGGCTGCAGAAAAGGCACAGCATGAATTATACACGATGGCCGTTACTGGCGCCTTCAGAAAAGGCACAGCATAAACCTGCAAAAAAACAGAGCGCTGCTCAGGAAGGAAGAATTCCTGTTGGAAATTGAACCCAAACCGTCAGGCGGGATGCAAAGACGCCCGACGGCCTCCAATCATCCATATATCGCAGGATGGGCTGCTGGTGGGATGCGGCTCATGTGAGAACATCGCAGGAACGCCCCCCCGCCGGGTTCCACGCATGCACACGAAAACATGGTCGATATGAAATATCGCTAAAGGAAAGTAGCGCGCAAAAATCATTAATCAAACAAAAACACAAGCCGCGCGCTGAAACAGCGAGCAGGTAGGCGCAAGATAAGAGCTTGGAGAAAAATGAAAACGTTGCCGACCAGGATCATACCATATCCACTTTTGTCCGGGCCGCGCCGCCGATAGGAGTGGTGAGATGATCTTGAATGACGAGATGCGTAAATAATTGTAAATTCCGCATATCTTCGGGGTTAAATATGGAATTGTTACCCGTGTCTCTCGTTGTCGGTTACTAACGATCGGCCGAAACGATCCGGGGTAGGACTGCTGATGATGATGTTGAGATCGGTAAACCTGTTAGAGCAGTTTTGCGACAAATTCATAATTGTAAATTCCGCATATCTTCGGGGTAAAATATGGAATTGTTACCCGTGTCTCTCGTTGTCGGTTACGAACGATCGGTCGAAAGAATCCGGGGTAGGACTGCTGAGATGCTATCGTATCATGATTGGCCGGTAAAGCGCGAGCGCTCGACACAATCCGGGGTAGGACTGCTGACATGGGCAGAAATTTTTTGGAAAATTTCCAACGGCATAATTTTTGAGGGACAGCTCCTGCGGTGTGGCCTGTTGATGTCACTTTTTCCCAGGAAACCTGTTTCGCTCCTTTAAGGGAAACGAAATGAAAAACAGCATATTTCTGAAAAAGCTGCGAAGCGTCGTTAATATAAACGAATCTTTTTGCGACACGACAAATAAAAAGACCTCGCGACACAAATGAGATGCTTCCTATGTTTCTCGTCCTACTTGTGTAAACGTGCTTGGTTTTGGTGTTCTATGAATTAGGTGGGCTCGCCACGGCTCCGCCCTCACCCCCACCGCCAGCACCAGATGAGTCCTGCTTCATATGCGAGAAGGACGATGCACGTGGTGTCCACAGGTGCTCGCACTGCAAGGCTAGCTACCATAACGTGTGCATGGTAGCCAAAGGCATTGAAGAGGTGAACAATTGTGGTAGGCCGGAGTGCATGGCGAAGCGCACGGTCTACCCAACCTCCCAAGCCGAGAGAGACGCTCGCGCTGTGAACCTCGCAAAACATGGTGCCATGCTGCTGGAAGGCGCGCTCGAGAACAGTTTGCCGTTGCTTGCGGTGCCGTCGGCGCGGCCCCCGCCCCTTGTTCAAGCGGCCACACCCGAGGGCGTTCGGGTGGGTGTAGAGGGGCCGTCGGGAGGGGCGGAGCAACCCGCGCATGCTCCCGCCCCCACCAGCACGGAGGTGCCCGCACCCGACACCGCAGGGCTGGTAGTGAACGCGCCGTCGGGAGGGACGGCTCAACCCGCGGATGCTCCCGCCCCCACGAGCACGGAGGTGCCCGCACCCAAGACCGCGGGGGTGGTACCGGACGCGCCGTCGGGATCGGCGGAGCAACCCGCGGACACTCCGGCACCTGCCTTGTCCATGCTCTCGGAGTTCTCGGCATCGGCTCCCCCACCCCTTGAAGCGGCCACACCCGAGGGCGTTCGCGGGGGTGGAGAGGAGCCGTCGGGAGGGACGGAGCAACCCGCGCATGCTCCCGCCCCCACCAGCACGGAGGTGCCCGCACCCGACACCGCAGGGCTGGTAGTGAACGCGCCGTCGGGAGGGACGGCTCAACCCGCGGATGCTCCCGCCCCCACGAGCACGGAGGTGCCCGCACCCAAGACCGCGGGGGTGGTACCGGACGCGCCGTCGGGATCGGCGGAGCAACCCGCGGGGGGTGTAGAGGAGCCGTCGGGAGCGGCGGCTCAACCCGCGGATGCTCCCGCCCCCACGAGCACGGAGGTGCCCGCACCCGAGACCGCGGGGGTGGTACCGGACGCGCCGTTGGGATCGGCGGAGCAACCCACGAACACTCCCGCACAGGCATTGCCCGTAGGTGGCCATCAGCGGAAGCCTCGGTGGGAGGACCTGGATCTGCCGCAACGTGTTCACTCGTACAACAAGTACATTAACTTTAGGCCGCGGTATGTGTATGGCGACGGCTTTGGTGGGAAGGAGGGATACGCCGAGAAATCGAACGGGAAATTCTCGTACGGCGGAGTGGTGTTTCACCAGGGTCACTCGGGGGGGTATGTGGTAGGCTCAATCCTGCACATAAAGAATAAAGGGTGGTTTGTCCATTGCGGGGGGCCAATCGATGGGCCGAACGCCGACCCGGAGATGTTTCACACCTTCCGCATGAACAAGCTGAACGTGGGCGTAACGGACAAAGCCCGAGGGGAGGCTTACTTCCGTGACAACGAGCAGATCGACAAAGTGTTCCAGGTCCTCCGGAAGTTCGTGCCTCAACAGATTGCCGTGGAAAAAACGAAGGGCTTCCAGGAGGGCGTGTCCGTCACGGCCCCGTTGAGGCAGGTCAATACGGCGGACCGGGTGGAGTTAGGACCCAGCGTTACCCGTGACGACTACCTCTTCGTCGACAAGGACGCGGCATCCGTTGCCCCTAGCCGTGGGGGCGCGGGTTCCGAGGGGGATACGGTCACGGAGGATGCTGCACCGCCTGAGACAATTGCGTCTCAGGCGGTGAAAGGAAGGAAGCGCATGAGGTCGGATTTGGCTGACGGCCACACCTTGCAGAAGCGGGTTGCCGCGCCTGCGCACCTGGCCGTTCCACACCGAAGGGGGAGCCAAGCACCGAGCGACGTGTCGGGTAGGGCACTTGATGCTGGCACGGGGAAAGGCACGGGGAAAGCTGGAGGTGGTCGTTCTCGAGGCCGGAGGTCAAGTGTCGGCAGTGGGGTGCTGTCACTATCACAGGCGGCGCAGGTGTATGTAGAGGAAGGAAGAAGTGGACCTGTGCAGGTGGGCGTGACGAGTGAACAGCTGGAGGAGCTGTTGAGGAAGCAGGGAGAGGAGTTTGGTCGGAGCTTGGAAGCGTTGGAGCAGAGACAGCAGAGCGCACTGGACCGGCGCTTAGAGCTGGAGCGCGCTAGTTTTGAGACGCTCCTGCCGCAAGTGCCGGCCTCCGAGGAACCGCGTCCGGCACCTGTGGCGTCGGCGACGCCCACGGCGGAGCAAGGGACGGAGGGTGAGATCTCAGGTCTGGAAGCAGTTCGTCAGGGCGTCCCGCAGGCCCAGCAGCAGGAGGAACTCCTCCTGGCCCAGCACCTGCAGCAACCCCCACAGTCACAGTCTCAGGTTCATCAGGTGCTGCAGCCCCAGCAGTTTCAGCAGGTGCTGCCGCCTCAGCAGCTTCAACAGCCGCAGCAGCCCTTGCAGCTGCAGCAACTCCCTCAGCCCCCGTCTCAGCTTCAACAGGTGCTGCCGCCTCAGCAGCTTCAACAACCGCAGCAGCCCTTGCAGCTGCAGCAACTCCCGCAGCCCCAGTCTCAGCTTCAACAGGTGCTGCCGCCCCAGCAGCTTCAACAGCCGCAGCAGCCCCTGCAGCTGCAGCAACTCTCGCAGCCCCAGTCTCAGCTTCAACAGGTGCAGCTACCCCAGCAGCTTCAACAGATGCAGCAGCTCCAGCAGCTTCAACCGTTGCTGCAGCCCCAACAGCTTCAACCGGTGCAGCAGCCTCAGCAGCTTCAACAGCTGCAAGAACTCCAGCAGCTTCAACAGCTGCAACAACTTCAGCAGCTCCAGCAGCTCTCGCAGCTTCAGCAATCCTACCAGCTGCAACCACAATTGCTCGCGCAACCCCAGCTATTCGCGCAACCCCAGCTATTCGCGCAACCGCCGCAGCTGCTCGCGCAACCCCAGCTGCTCGCGCAACCGCAGGTGCTCGCCCAACCACAGCAGCTCGCCCAACCAGCACAGCAGCTTTTCACCCTGACCGCGGATCAATTGCAGGACCTTGCTCGTGGGGCTTCACGCTCACGTGTTTCCTTGGAAGAGCTGTTCGACAGGCGCTAGCTTAGAAATCGTTTGCCTAACTAAAAGTGCTATTTGAGCTGTCCCGAGAGCCGCATCTTGGTGCTTCGTGCTACAGTAAGCTGCAATTTTTGCATAACTCTACTAACCTGACACTACGGTAATTATGTCACTTGCAAGTATTCATACATTAGATTGTGTATGAACATTGGAATATAAGCATGGAAATGCACTTGCATATTGAATTGCTCTTTATTTTCAAAACATCGGCCGTGTGCATGA
>LGRX02028244.1:0-29501 GCA_001247695.2 Cymbomonas tetramitiformis
TGCGGTTAACACTTGCCCCTCTTGCATGTTCTCGCCAAACACTGCGGCCGCCACTGCAAGCTTGTGCTCCTCGTTCAAGTTAGAATTCCTACTCGACAGCGCCCCAAAGACCGCAACCAGGTTTTCTAGAATGCAGTCCATAGCTTTGGTCTTCGCCATTTCTGTATCACCGAACAACGCTGCGCGACAGCGTTGCAGCACACCTACCGCCACTTCCTTTGGCAGCGTTTCAATGTACCCCCTCACCGCTGAAGCGATGCGGTTTGGGGACCTACTAAAAATCTCGCTCATCTTCCCTATCCAGTGGTTCCTGTTTCCTCGCTTCAGTGGCGTGTATTCCTGTGGTCTGTCAACTTCGTGACGTGTAGTCAGCGACCGACGCAAACCATCTTCTTGCCCCTCTATCCCTCCTTTGGACACTTCGCGCGAAGTGTCCAGTTCGTCTGGAGAAGAACATTCCTCTTTGTCTTAGCTGTCAGGAATCTGACAATTGCGCAAGGGCGTGGAAGTCGCCTCAGCTCGTGCAGACGCCCAAATATCGCACACCGAATCCAACTTGGTAACCAAGTGTCGAAGCGTCGGCATAGCTTCTTGCGGTAGGGGCCACACTCCAAGAGGTATGGTGCGTGCGGAGTCGCCTACTTCTACTAGAAGAGGTAGCAAGTCCATAAGAATTGGCGGGATATCCCAGTCTGGTCCAGGATTGTAGCTCGCGTCTGAGCCGCACAAAGCTAAAAAGACGCTCATAGCTAGAATGACATGCATGATTCCACATAACTGCCCTAGTAGCCAACGTCGATCATCCCGAACCACGGTGAACTTCACGTGGCCTTCCACGATGTGCACCCCTGCTACAAAACGGTATGCGCACTCCTCAACAGTCGTTCTCACGCATTTTGTCACAGATCATAATAGTTCATAATAGCTTCGGGCTCTTTACAAATAAAGTACAACCGCACCGTTGAAGCTTGTCGGATTGGGGCGCCGCTTCGTCCCACCCATATCGTTGTCGTTTCTACCACGCTAACCACATACCAAATATACATGAAATATATTCGTGCGAGGGCATGAGCTTCCTCGCACTTCCATCACCGGTCACATTCTTGAAGAATACGAACGCGTTTCACTTCGAAATGGCGTGAAGTGCTTCATGATGTGGCGCTTTGGAGTTCACCAAATCTGTCAGCGCTCCACATCATAATTTATATCGGTGGCATAATGTTGTGTGCATCGTGATGTGGCGCTTTGGAGTTCGATCAAGTTTTATCGACGGACTCCAAATCTGTCAGCGTTCCACATCATAATTTATATCCGTGACATAATGTGATGTGCATCTTGATGTGGCGCTTTGGAGTTCGATCAAGTTTTATCGACGGACTCCAAATCTGTCAGCGCTCCACATCATAATTTATATCCGTGACATAATGTTGTGTGCATCGTGATGTGGCGCTTTGGAGTTCGATCAAGTTTTATCGACGGACTCCAAATGCGTCGACGCTCCACATCATAATTTATATCGGTGGCATAATGTTGTGTGCATCGTGATGTGGCGCTTTGGAGTTCGATCAAGTTTTATCGCGGACTCCAAATCATCGGCGTTCCACATCATAATTTATATCCGTGACATAATGTTATGTGCATCTTGATGTGGCGCTTTGAGTTCGATCAAGTTTTATCGGGGACTCCAAATGCATCGACGCTCCACATCATAATTTATATCCGTGACATAATGTTGTGTGCATCGTGATGTGGCGCTTTGGAGTTCGATCAAGTTTTATCGACGGACTCCAAATCTGTTAGGGTTCCACAACCAAATATTTTTGCGTGGGATATTTGTATGTGCATCGTGATGTGGCGCTTTGGAGTTCTGGACGGACTTGAAGGCCCAAGACTCCGCCTTTACTTAATTGACTTATGCTCCTGAAACCTAAGAGTAAGTAGCACGTTAACACCTTGCCCCAGAAACATGGGGGCGAACCGTGGAAAACAGGCTGTTGTGAAAGCTATTGCGAAGAAGAAAGAAGAGAATGTAGTGAAATGTGTGGTCCGCGATTGTGCGGTCCCGAGAACTATTGTACCGAAGATCCAATGCAAGACGTGCCAGGGCTACTTTCATTTCGCGTGTTCTAGCAATGAGGAGGTTGGAGTAATATGCAAGCAGTGTGGTCCTCGGCCGGGGAAGTGCGTTTATTGCAAGAAAAGCGCGAGCATCATGACTTGTGGTGTTTGTGGAGGTGGTTTCCATCCTTCATGTCAGCGAAAATTCGGGACTGGCGATTGTGGTTTGCTCACAAATCAAAAGAACTGTGGGCGCAAGGAGTGCGAGCAGCGATCAGAGTGTACTGCTAGTGAAGTGGCGGAAGATGCCACCGAGGCCACCGTTAAAACGCGGGCCTCAATTGACGCTCCCCGCGCGTTGGCGGGCTTGGCCAAGGAAGCGCAGAGTTCTCGAAGAAAGTCCTTGGACTGGCCTACTAGCGCGCTGAAGACCGGCGACGCTGGTGAGCACATTTTTCAAAGTGGTCCAATAATATAACGTTGTAATGAGTTTTTAGTTCTATTTATGTTTCTGGTAGCACTTCATTTTTGTCGCAAGGTTATTTTATTTGTCGCACCGTGCGACAAAACTGCAATTATACCGTGCGACATAAATGAGCGTTGCGCTCATTTCTGTCGCACCTGCGACAAACATGAGCGCAACGCTCATTTCTGTCGTGAAAATTCACAGAAAATTTCCGAAAATGAAAATAAGCCAGGGGGAACACAAACGAATAGTACCGCGATTATGACTTTAAAACAAAATTACTGAACGAGTAGTACCGCGAATATTACATAAAACACAGGTGTATTAAACGATCACTTGGGGACATTCATATAGCACGAGGCATACATGGGTAGCAAGCAAGCAAGCATTTCAGATGGATAAAGATACTAAGAGAAAAACCGATTACTCTCTTAAAAAATATTAGCATAATTACTTAATACTACTAGGCTGCTAGTTTCTAATACAAGGATTCAACTACCCGAGGGCGATATGAAAATCTAAACTAGGAAACTAGAGCACAGCGCACGTTCCAAAATCTTCAGAACCAAAACGATTCCTGCAGCACACGAACAGCGAATCAGTCAGGACGTTGGGGATCGAACCCAATACTGACAGCCAACTGCTGTCCGCATTTCACCCTCGGGTGGGCATCTACGTACAAAATAGACGTTTTGAAATCAGCAGCGGAACAGTGGGTGGGAAATCTGAAATTCTGAACATCAATAATCGGCGAAACCTAAACAGAGCTGGAAGTCACACGATGCCGCCAGAGTGCTGGCGGCATAAAAAGATGCTCGGCGTAAAAAACAAAACCTGCAAAAAACGAAACGCTGGTTAGTAAAGACGTTGGGAATCGAACCCAACCCGTCGGAGAATCCCGCCGGTCTCCAAGCACCCCTTCAGCTTAGTAGGGCCAGAGGGAAAGATGCCGCCAGGAACGTTGCTGGCGGCTGCAGAAAAGGCACAGCATGAATTATACACGATGGCCGTTACTGGCGCCTTCAGAAAAGGCACGGCATAAACCTGCAAAAAAACAGAGCGCTGCTCAGGAAGGAAGAATTCCTGTTGGAAATTGAACCCAAACCGTCAGGCGGGATGCAAAGACGCCCGACGGCCTCCAATCATCCATATATCGCAGGATGGGCTGCTGGTGGGATGCGGCTCATGTGAGAACATCGCAGGAACGCCCCCCCGCCGGGTTCCACGCATGCACACGAAAACATGGTCGATATGAAATATCGCTAAAGGAAAGTAGCGCGCAAAAATCATTAATCAAACAAAAACACAAGCCGCGCGCTGAAACAGCGAGCAGGTAGGCGCAAGATAAGAGCTTGGAGAAAAATGAAAACGTTGCCGACCAGGATCATACCATATCCACTTTTGTCCGGGCCGCGCCGCCGATAGGAGTGGTGAGATGATCTTGAATGACGAGATGCGTAAATAATTGTAAATTCCGCATATCTTCGGGGTTAAATATGGAATTGTTACCCGTGTCTCTCGTTGTCGGTTACTAACGATCGGCCGAAACGATCCGGGGTAGGACTGCTGATGATGATGTTGAGATCGGTAAACCTGTTAGAGCAGTTTTGCGACAAATTCATAATTGTAAATTCCGCATATCTTCGGGGTAAAATATGGAATTGTTACCCGTGTCTCTCGTTGTCGGTTACGAACGATCGGTCGAAAGAATCCGGGGTAGGACTGCTGAGATGCTATCGTATCATGATTGGCCGGTAAAGCGCGAGCGCTCGACACAATCCGGGGTAGGACTGCTGACATGGGCAGAAATTTTTTGGAAAATTTCCAACGGCATAATTTTTGAGGGACAGCTCCTGCGGTGTGGCCTGTTGATGTCACTTTTTTCCAGGAAACCTGTTTCGCTCCTTTAAGGGAAACGAAATGAAAAACAGCATATTTCTGAAAAAGCTGCGAAGCGTCGTTAATATAAACGAATCTTTTTGCGACACGACAAATAAAAAGACCTCGCGACACAAATGAGATGCTTCCTATGTTTCTCGTCCTACTTGTGTAAACGTGCTTGGTTTTGGTGTTCTATGAATTAGGTGGGCTCGCCACGGCTCCGCCCTCACCCCCACCGCCAGCACCAGATGAGTCCTGCTTCATATGCGAGAAGGACGATGCACGTGGTGTCCACAGGTGCTCGCACTGCAAGGCTAGCTACCATAACGTGTGCATGGTAGCCAAAGGCATTGAAGAGGTGAACAATTGTGGTAGGCCGGAGTGCATGGCGAAGCGCACGGTCTACCCAACCTCCCAAGCCGAGAGAGACGCTGTGAACCTCGCAAAACATGGTGCCATGCTGCTGGAAGGCGCGCTCGAGAACAGTTTGCCGTTGCTTGCGGTGCCGTCGGCGCGGCCCCCGCCCCTTGTTCAAGCGGCCACACCCGAGGGCGTTCGGGTGGGTGTAGAGGGGCCGTCGGGAGGGGCGGAGCAACCCGCGCATGCTCCCGCCCCCACCAGCACGGAGGTGCCCGCACCCGACACCGCAGGGCTGGTAGTGAACGCGCCGTCGGGAGGGACGGCTCAACCCGCGGATGCTCCCGCCCCCACGAGCACGGAGGTGCCCGCACCCAAGACCGCGGGGGTGGTACCGGACGCGCCGTCGGGATCGGCGGAGCAACCCGCGGACACTCCGGCACCTGCCTTGTCCATGCTCTCGGAGTTCTCGGCATCGGCTCCCCCACCCCTTGAAGCGGCCACACCCGAGGGCGTTCGCGGGGGTGGAGAGGAGCCGTCGGGAGGGACGGAGCAACCCGCGCATGCTCCCGCCCCCACCAGCACGGAGGTGCCCGCACCCGACACCGCAGGGCTGGTAGTGAACGCGCCGTCGGGAGGGACGGCTCAACCCGCGGATGCTCCCGCCCCCACGAGCACGGAGGTGCCCGCACCCAAGACCGCGGGGGTGGTACCGGACGCGCCGTCGGGATCGGCGGAGCAACCCGCGGGGGGTGTAGAGGAGCCGTCGGGAGCGGCGGCTCAACCCGCGGATGCTCCCGCCCCCACGAGCACGGAGGTGCCCGCACCCGAGACCGCGGGGGTGGTACCGGACGCGCCGTTGGGATCGGCGGAGCAACCCACGAACACTCCCGCACAGGCATTGCCCGTAGGTGGCCATCAGCGGAAGCCTCGGTGGGAGGACCTGGATCTGCCGCAACGTGTTCACTCGTACAACAAGTACATTAACTTTAGGCCGCGGTATGTGTATGGCGACGGCTTTGGTGGGAAGGAGGGATACGCCGAGAAATCGAACGGGAAATTCTCGTACGGCGGAGTGGTGTTTCACCAGGGTCACTCGGGGGGGTATGTGGTTGGCTCAATCCTGCACATAAAGAATAAAGGGTGGTTTGTCCATTGCGGGGGGCCAATCGATGGGCCGAACGCCGCCCCGGGGATGTTTCACACCTTCCGCATGAACAAGCTGAACGTGGGCGTAACGGACAAAGCCCGAGGGGAGGCTTACTTCCGTGACAACGAGCAGATCGACAAAGTGTTCCAGGTCCTCCGGAAGTTCGTGCCTCAACAGATTGCCGTGGAAAAAACGAAGGGCTTCCAGGAGGGCGTGTCCGTCACGGCCCCGTTGAGGCAGGTCAATACGGCGGACCGGGTGGAGTTAGGACCCAGCGTTACCCGTGACGACTACCTCTTCGTCGACAAGGACGCGGCATCGGTGGCCCCTAGCCGTGGGGGCGCGGGTTCCGAGGGGGATACGGTCACGGAGGATGCTGCACCGCCTGAGACAATTGCGTCTCAGGCGGTGAAAGGAAGGAAGCGCATGAGGTCGGACGATTTGGCTGACGGCCACACCTTGCAGAAGCGGGTTGCCGCGCCTGCGCACCTGGCCGTTCCACACCGAAGGGGGAGCCAAGCACCGAGCGACGTGTCGGGTAGGGCACTTGATGCTGGCACGGGGAAAGGCACGGGGAAAGCTGGAGGTGGTCGTTCTCGAGGCCGGAGGTCAAGTGTCGGCAGTGGGGTGCTGGCGGTCGGTCCCACTGGCGGCGCAGGTGGAGGTAGAGGAAGGAAGAAGTGGACCTGTGCAGGTGGGCGTGACGAGTGAACAGTTGGAGGAGCTGTTGAGGAAGCAGGGAGAGGAGTTTGGTCGGAGCTTGGAAGCGTTGGAGCAGAGACAGCAGAGCGCGCTGGACCGGCGCTTAGAGCTGGAGCGCGCTAGTTTGGAGACGCTCGTGCCGCAAGTGCCGGCCTCCGAGGAACCGCGACCGGCACCTGCGGCGTCGGCGACGCCCACGGCGGAGCAAGTGACGGAGGGTGGAGTCCGTGTCTCCGAATGGGTGCAGATGGTGCCCCTGCTACCATCAATGATCTCAAGTCCGGAAGCAGTTCGTCAGGACGTCCCGCAGGCCCAGCAGGAGGAGGAACTCCTCCTGGCCCAGCAACTGCAGCAACTCCCACAGTCCCAGTCTCAGGTTCATCAGGTGCTGCAGCCCCAGCAGTTTCAGCAGGTGCTGCCGCCTCAGCAGCTTCAACAGCCGCAGCAGCCCTTGCTTGCAGCTGCAGCAACTCCCGCAGCCCCCGTCTCAGCTCCAACAGGTGCTGCCGCCTCAGCAGCTTCAACAGCCGCAGCAGCCCCTCCAGCTGCAGCAACTCCCGCAGCCCCAGTCTCAGCTTCAACAGGTGCAGCTACCCCAGCAGCTTCAACAGATGCAGCAGCTCCGGCAGCTTCAACCGGTGCTGCAGCCCCAGCAGCTTCAACCGGTGCAGCAGCCTCAGCAGCTTCAACAGCTGCAACAACTCCAGCAGCTTCAACAGCTGCAACAACTTCAGCAGCTCCAGCAGCTCTCGCAGCTTCAGCAATCCTACCAGCTGCAACCACAATTCCTCGCGCAACCCCAGCTATTCGCGCAACCCCAGCTATTCGCGCAACCGCCGCAGCTGCTCGCGCAACCCCAGCTGCTCGCGCAACCGCAGGTGCTCGCCCACCCACAGCAGCTCGCCCAACCAGCACAGCAGCTTTTCACCCTGACCGCGGATCAATTGCAGGACCTTGCTCGTGGGGCTTCACGCTCACGTGTTTCCTTGGAAGAGCTGTTCGACAGGCGCTAGCTTAGAAATCGTTTGCCTAACTAAAAGTGCTATTTGAGCTGTCCCGAGAGCCGCATCTTGGTGCTTCGTGCTACAGTAAGCTGCAATTTTTGCATAACTCTACTAACCTGACACTACGGTAATTATGTCACTTGCAAGTATTCATACATTAGATTGTGTATGAACATTGGAATATAAGCATGGAAATGCACTTGCATATTGAATTGCTCTTTATTTTCAAAACATCGGCCGTGTGCATGACACGGCAACCATCCTGATATTTACAATGAACAAATTGGTCCCGCGCGGCTCCTGCAAAACCCAAAATATCAAAATATTGCATTATTTTGTTTCTACGAACCTTCTCCGATGTTCTCCAAAAATATTAAATCATACAATATAATTTCCCGCTTGTTATTGGCCTTGTAGCGACACATTCATATGCCGCGCATGCATGCCAAGTGCAAAATTCGATTTCCTGCCGTTTGCAGTGACCAAAATGGCCCCGCACGACTACTCCAAAACCCTAAACGTCAAAATTCATATTTTTGAGTTTGTCCAAACCTTCTCCAAACTTCTCCAAAAATATCAAACCGTGTAATATCATCATTTCCCGAAATTGTGCACTTTATAGCGGACCCCGCACACGCCGAACCCCCTCTCACAACTAATATTTCACCCACACCACCCCGCCAGCAACCCTAAAACCCTAGAATATTGGACATGCAACCTTTTACTGCCTTCTACTATCATGTTGCACCTTCCCAAACCTTGTAATGGCCTTTTATAAACTTATTAATGTGTCGCGCAAGCATTCCATGTGCACAACTTGATTCCCTGGTATTTGCAGTAAACGAAATGGCCCCGCACGGCTACTCCAAAACCCGAAATGTCAAAATTTTACATTTTTGAGTTTGTCCAAACCTTCTCCAAACTTCTCCAACCTTCTAACACTTCTAAATGTCATTTTTTCGAAAATTCGTCAAATTATGCATAAACGTACCACCCACACGTGCCACATGCCGTGTTTTATTATCGCAGAGAACGGTGGAAAGCTGACTGCCTACGTGGCACCTCAAGGCGAGGGGTGACAGAAGAGGATCCACAACTCCCCCCAATATGATGGGGTGAAGTTGGGATTCCCATCATTCCGTACGTAACGCATAGCATAAGTTCAGCGGACCCGAATTCGCAACCTCGCTCGCGCTGCTATACCGCTTAGGCGTAGATTCACACCCGTGCAACCGAAGGCGAATCCACAGTTCTGAAGACCGCAGCTCCACGCAGTCGAGGTAAGCCCGAGGCGCCGTGTGATATGTGAGAGCTTTCCATGTTTTCTCGCAAGGAACGGGCAGTCGTGCAGGAACCCGCTATGCCTACGAGGAGCCCGGAGCACCTTTGAATTCACCTCACAGCAATAAACAGGCGCGCAAAAGTGTACCTTGAATTCATGCGTATGTGCGTGCGTTTGCGGTATGTGTGCGTTCCGCAGCTCCGCGTTAACTCCGTTCACTAACGCCGCTGCTGCTTTTCTTCTCCGTGTCCGCACGAAGACACCGTCTTCGTCGTTTGCGACCACTTTTCTTAGCCAAGTTCCCGAGGGAATTCTCAGGTGAGGCGCGATATTTCGCACTCCCGTGAATTCCCATCCTGAGAGTGTTGAGAAGGCGTACGGTGACGCCGAGACAGCCAGCAACTTTCCTTTTCAACTAGTCTGAATTCAGCACAAATATGGAAATTCAGCACGCTCGGCTAAGCTCGGCTTCTTTCGACGACGTCCCAACTCAACACCTTTGACGACTTTTCAGACGTCAAAGAGATGACCGTTCCTCTTTCCGGGCCTCTTTTTGCCGTTTTCAAGTGTGCATTCACGCGCCGTTCTGGCCGTATGACTGCCGAGTGGATTCACCACGCTCGACCTCTGCCTGAACACCATGAATTCTCGAATATCGTGCTGAAATCTGTATAGGCAGCCCTGACTGGGAGTCCCGGTCAGGCCCCTATGACAGATCCCTAGGACCAACACTGGACTGCTGACTGATCTGTAGGTTCGTACTGTGACACACGCTGTGTCACAGGTAGGCTAGACTCCGAGACCGTCCGAGACCGTTTCGGGTATATCTAGCTTAGGGTTTATTTATCTTACACAGTTTATCCACACCAGTACGGGACTTTCTGATATCTAGTGTACTTGGATATTCCGGTAGGTCGTGGCCCCATCCACGTTTTCATTCCACTTGCTATCTTGGCCATGATTGGCTAAGCAGCCGCTTGAAGAGGTGGTGCGCACTTGCGCGTGAAGGCGGGGCAGGGGGCGAAGGAGGCGGAGGCGGAGGCGGAGGCGGAGGCGGAGGCGGAGGCGGGGGCGGGGGCGGGGGCGGGGTGGAGGCGGGAGGCGGGAGGCGGAGGCAAGGGGCGGAGGCGGAGGCGGAGGCGGAGGCGGCGGAGGCGGAGGCGGAGGCGGAGGCGGAGAGGCGGAGGCGGGAGGCGGAGAGGCGGAGGTATTGGCGGAGGCGGAGGCGGAGACGGAGGCGGAGGCGGAGGCGGAGGCGGAGGCGTCCGGGTGGAGGAGAGTGGGGCCACATGCGGGGGGAGGCGAGGGAGAGAGTCGGCGTCTCCGTCTTGCTGGTGCTCTCCAGTCGTCGCGCATCATCGCATCGAATATGTCGTCGAGGACCGCGGCGTAGGGGTTCTCCTCGGCCGGCGTGGGAGGGGATGATGGCGTTCCCGGGTGAGCGGGCGGCGTTTGGGGCATGCCAGTGGCGCTCGCCGCGCCCTGTACGTCCTCCAATCGGGGGCGCTTCCCAGCTGGTGGGGGGCGGTCGGAGATGGGTCGGCTGACGAGGGCAGTATGACTGGGGCCGGCGTCCAGGGGGCCACTGGGGCGGGGCGGAGGGGGCGTGAGGGTGGGGGGGGGATACCACTTGCCCGTACTCTGTGGCAAAGCGCACCGGAGTGATACCATCGTCACGGCACACCTCTGGGTCGGCGCCACCATCCAACAGTGCCTGAATTGCGCCGGCACGACCGCCCTCCGCTGCACTTGCGCCTTTTTCGTTGTCCGCCCGACCCAAATCCACCCAATTGGCTAAAGCCTGCGGAGGGGCGCATGAACCCAAAGCAGCCGCCGCGCACAACGCGCTAACATGGCGCTCTCCAATCACCGCATCCGAGCATAGCGCCTCCAGCGGAGCCCTATTGCCACACCTCCTGCTCGTTCATGCCCACCCACGTGCCACTAACCGCTCCCCGCGCCAGCTTGTATACCGCATCACACCCACCACTACTCCTCGCCACCTCCTTCAAGAATGCAAGCACGATCTGCCTCCACAGACGCGCTTGCGTTTCTGACATCAAAAATAAGGAACAGGTTGTTACACATTGAGGGGTTGGGCAGGAAGGCGCCGCCCCCCTCCTCCTGGACGCTCCCGAGCAGCATCACCACGGGCTTGTGATTGTGCTGTGCTGCCGTCAGCTCCTCCAGGCGCCACACGCCAGGAGAGGGTACACATCCTGCAGGCATCCTCCCCGAAAATGCATCCTTCTGACTCAGCTTAGCGACAGAGTCCAGGTGCACGGCGTACAGCAGGAGGGCGTCGGTGTCTCGGACAAGGCTCTCAAAGTCCAGGTCCGCCTGGTTCCCCGGCCACCGCCATACCGCGAAGATGTCCAGAAACGCGCCACACAAACGCGTCATCGTCCAGCACATGCGCAATCGCCACCACTGCGTCCCCCAGCCGGGCTCCCCACGTGTGTGACACAAACACCGTCGCACGCCCCACCTCGCTCGCCATCTCCGGCAGCTCCACGTACCGGCACCGGTGGAACCCCCCCGTGGCGGGCTTCACCACCAGCCCCACCACCTCCCACGTCGCCAGCCCTTAGTGGTGGACATGCGCCGTAAAGGCCTTCAAGCCACCCGACCCGCACCCCACACCCCACCCGCTGCGCCTCCCGCTCTGCCCCCGGGGAGTTTCGCGCTCGCCCTCTGAAGTTCCCTACGCGCCCCACGTGTCTCCCAATGGCAGCCCAATGTGCAGGCGTCCAGCCAACCTTGTCGCTGAGGTTCGAGCCCGCCCTCTGAAGTTCTCTAAGCGCCTCCACGTGTCCTCCAATGGCAGCCCAATGTGCAGGTGTCTGGCGGTCCTTGCCAGCATGGCAGAGGTTCGTGCCCGCCCCCTGAATGTCAATGTCAATGTCAGCTTTTGACGAAACGTATGCATTGGAATCTCTTAAGCTCCACGCCCACGGGCCGCCCCGCCCGAATTTCGGGCCAAGACGAAGTTCGCTTGGTGGTGGGTATGGACGGGTGCCACCCCGCCCTAGAAGCTATGGCCGGTTGAGCGGTGCAAGGGGTGTTACCCCCAGGCATCAACCTCTGGGCCAGCGCCATGAGGGTTGCCCCTTTAGTGGTCGCAAGAGACAGGGACAGTATTCCCACTGCCCTCCTAGCCAGGAGAGACAGCCCGCACACGAACCGTGGGGGGCTGGGTGGTGTACCCATGGCCGGAGCCTGTGCCCAGTGCAGACATTCTCCGAAACAGCTGTGAGCGCTGCCCTGAGGCGGACGCCGCGAAGCGCCCGCCCCCTGGCAACGTTACAACAATCTGCGCCCCCCCAAAAAAGGCAGGATAAAAGAGTTGGCCTACATGAGTTGTTGACCTCCCAGATGATTGAGCCTCGAACAATGATTGAGCCTCGATGAGCTACATGAGTGGATGACCTCCCCATATGAGTGGATGACCTCCCGAGATGATACATGAGTGGATGACCTCCCCAGATGATTGAGCCTCGATGAGCGCGTTGCCTCGCACAGTGGCGCCCCCTCCCTCTTTAGTTGAACGGTGCGAGTGGTGTTACCCCCAAGCATCAACCAAGGAGCTCGGAGGAGCCTTGCCATGCACCCTCCCCTTGCCCAGAGACCCTTGCACGCGTCACCCAAGAACACCTACAGCGCATTGCAATCTCGGGTCCCACCCATGAACACCTGCGGCGCATTGCAATCTCGTGTCTCCCCAGTCCAGGTTGCGCCCCTTCCCACGCCCTGCGGCCCCCCTCCTTATGGAACGCATAGCGCCCTGAGGGCCAGAAAGTGTGTGCCGCCAGTCAGAAACCAAAAACCTGCATCCCCAAGGAAAGGGCAAAACTCCCCAACCACCCCCAAGAGGCGCACCGCACTTTGTCCCCTTACTCCCCCAGCATGCACTGCAGGGGGGCATGCACTGCAGGGCAAGGTGTCCGCACAGGTCAGTCATCCTCAAGTGCGGCATCATCATCTTATATAGAAATACTTCAGTGTTCTCTAGTCGGGTGCGAGGCGAGACGTGGCCATCGGAATGCTTTATGAGTTGCCTGCCACCCCAGAAGACGGTCCGTCCTGCGCTACATGCAAAGCCCTGCATTCACTGCCCGCGCGGAGCAGTACAGCAGGTTGCGGGTGCGGGGCGGGACTCTCCACCAATACGGCACCTATCAGTGTGTTTCAACGACAATGTGCTTTCTTAGGGAGAGCCCGCCTAGTCCTGCCGCCCCTCGCCCTGTGCACTGACACCACACGGGGTGCCCGGAAAGCCGGGGGAAGAGGCTAACTATTGCGGATCCAGTGAAGGCGGTGGTGTCGCTATCGTCGCCGCCGCGCTCGTGTGCCCCGTCTCCACTTTGTCTCGCTTTCTTCTCTTCCTCTCCGTCTTGAGCAGCCTTTGTCGTTTTTGGCGCTTGCCCCCACGCGGTTGGTAGGAAGCCATGTCCACCTCGTTCACGCCCCCGCCCGTCGGCCGCAGCTCATCTGCTCTTGCGCCCGCCGCATGCCGTCCCGTCACGTCCAACTCGTTCACGCCTTCGCCCGCTGGGCGCTGCTCGTCCACCTTCACGCCCGCCGCAAGCCGTCCCGTCGTGTCCAGCTCGTCCACGCCTCCCTCCGCCAGGCGCTGCTCACCCATGTCTCCGTCCGCCAGCCGCCGCCCGCCAGTTCTCGCGCCTGCCGCATGCTGCCCCGCCGTGTCAAGCTCATCCACGCCTCCGTCCGCCGGCCGCCGCTCACCCGTTCTCGCGCCTGCCGCATGCCGCTCCGCCGTGTTCAGCTCGTCCACGCCTCCGCCCGCCGGCCGCTGCTCATCCACGCTGGGGCCACTCGCCTGCCCCTTCGTCACGTTCAGCTCGTCCACGTCCCTACCCGCCGCACGGCGCTCACCTGTGTCACCGCCCAACATCCGCTGCACGTCCACGCCCCGCTCGTCCTCGCCCGCAACCAGCACATCCCCACCGGGAGGATTCCTCCGTCTCTTTCCCGTCGTCCGTTGCTGCTCTAGGCCCGTCACACCCGCACGCCCGGCGGCTGGCTGCCCAGGCGGAGGGCTATCGTCAGCTGCAGACATCAGCGTGGCCTGCCCTACCGCGCCACTGCTCACCGCATCCCGTTCAGCATGGCTCCCCGTCTCGGCCACGTCCGGCTTGCTCCTGTCCGCATTGATCTGCCGCCACTTGCCCGCTCTCTCCTGCTGCGCCACCGCCGGCGCGCCCGCCAGCTCCGCGTCCTCATCAACCGCCCGTGGCGGTTGGAGCCTCCGACGACCCAAGCAGGTCCCCGCAAGGCAGTGGTACCACAGCTCGCCCGCTGCGCTGACCCGCACACAGAAGTTGTTGCTGCGGTGGGTCTCCCCTTCCCGGACGGCGCACGCTCGCCCATCAGGCCCGTAACAAAGTACACTGAGGCTCCGCCCCCCGCCAGTGCCTTGGGGGCGCCCCAAGTGCGCGCTCCTTCATGGCCCTGCAGCCTGGTCACCGCCATCCTCGCCAATCCTTCAGCCGTCGCTGCCTCCCCCGGCGCCAGCGCATGCAGTGCACCCTCCACCGCGCTCCCCACACCCGTCGCTCCCGGAGCCCGCTCCACAGGAGTCGCGCCGCCCACCTCATCACCGGCTGGGCGCAGTGTCTCAGCGTCCGCGGGGACGTTCGTCACAAAGAAGTCCTCCAGGTCAGCAGTAGCACCCCAGCCTTCGACCGGCAGAAGCCAGTTCCGTTTGCCAGTCTTGCAGCTGAGCACCGTTCTGAGGCACTGAGTCTTGCCGTACGGTGCCTCATCGACCCACCGGAGGAGGTCTGCAATGCCAGTCACCGTCGTTGTCGGCTCTGCCGCCGCCTTTTGTCTCAGCAGCCTGCGCCGGAACTCCCCGCGCTCAATGGGTCCCCCGAGCCGCTTGCGCAGCAGCACGTGGAACGACGACTTCTCCTTGGAAGCAGAGCCTCCACCACCTCTTTCTGTCCGTTCCAAGCAGCGACGTAGAGGGGTGTCATTCCATTCTTGGCAGCCAGGTCCGCCGTGTGATATGTGAGAGCTTTCCATGTTTTCTCGCAAGGAACGGGCAGTCGTGCAGGAACCCGCTATGCCTACGAGGAGCCCGGAGCACCTTTGAATTCACCTCACAGCAATAAACAGGCGCGCAAAAGTGTACCTTGAATTCATGCGTATGTGCGTGCGTTTGCGGTATGTGTGCGTTCCGCAGCTCCGCGTTAACTCCGTTCACTAACGCCGCTGCTGCTTTTCTTCTCCGTGTCCGCACGAAGACACCGTCTTCGTCGTTTGCGACCACTTTTCTTAGCCAAGTTCCCGAGGGAATTCTCAGGTGAGGCGCGATATTTCGCACTCCCGTGAATTCCCATCCTGAGAGTGTTGAGAAGGCGTACGGTGACGCCGAGACAGCCAGCAACTTTCCTTTTCAACTAGTCTGAATTCAGCACAAATATGGAAATTCAGCACGCTCGGCTAAGCTCGGCTTCTTTCGACGACGTCCCAACTCAACACCTTTGATGACTTTTCAGACGTCAAAGAGATGACCGTTCCTCTTTCCGGGCCTCTTTTTGCCGTTTTCAAGTGTGCATTCACGCGCCGTTCTGGCCGTATGACTGCCGAGTGGATTCACCACGCTCGACCTCTGCCTGAACACCATGAATTCTCGAATATCGTGCTGAAATCTGTATAGGCAGCCCTGACTGGGAGTCCCGGTCAGGCCCCTATGACAGATCCCTAGGACCAACACTGGACTGCTGACTGATCTGTAGGTTCGTACTGTGACACACGCTGTGTCACAGGTAGGCTAGACTCCGAGACCGTCCGAGACCGTTTCGGGTATATCTAGCTTAGGGTTTATTTATCTTACACAGTTTATCCACACCAGTACGGGACTTTCTGATATCTAGTGTACTTGGATATTCCGGTAGGTCGTGGCCCCATCCACGTTTTCATTCCACTTGCTATCTTGGCCATGATTGGCTAAGCAGCCGCTTGAAGAGGTGGTGCGCACTTGCGCGTGAAGGCGGGGCAGGGGGCGAAGGAGGCGGAGGCGGAGGCGGAGGCGGAGGCGGAGGCGGAGGCGGGGGGGCGGGGGCGGGGGCGGGGTGGAGGCGGAGGCGGAGGCGGAGGCGGAGGCAGGCGGAGGCGGAGGCGGAGGCGGAGGCGGAGGCGGAGGCGGAGGCGGAGGCGGAGGCGGAGGCGGAGGCGGGAGGCGGAGGCGGAGGCGGAGGTATTGGCGGAGGCGGAGGCGGAGACGGAGGCGGAGGCGGAGGCGGAGGCGGAGGCGTCCGGGTGGAGGAGAGTGGGGCCACATGCGGGGGGAGGCGAGGGAGAGAGTCGGCGTCTCCGTCTTGCTGGTGCTCTCCAGTCGTCGCGCATCATCGCATCGAATATGTCGTCGAGGACCGCGGCGTAGGGGTTCTCCTCGGCCGGCGTGGGAGGGGATGATGGCGTTCCCGGGTGAGCGGGCGGCGTTTGGGGCATGCCAGTGGCGCTCGCCGCGCCCTGTACGTCCTCCAATCGGGGGCGCTTCCCAGCTGGTGGGGGGCGGTCGGAGATGGGTCGGCTGACGAGGGCAGTATGACTGGGCCGGCGTCCGGTACGGCAGGGGCGGGGCGGAGGGGCGTGAGGGTGGGGAGGGGGATACCACTTGCCCGTACTCTGTGGCAAAGCGCACCGGA
Source organism: Cymbomonas tetramitiformis (assembly GCA_001247695.2). Lineage (NCBI taxonomy): Eukaryota > Viridiplantae > Chlorophyta > Pyramimonadophyceae > Pyramimonadales > Pyramimonadaceae > Cymbomonas > Cymbomonas tetramitiformis. Next base: position 16,577 of record LGRX02028244.1, read on the forward strand.
GTGAGGCCTTCGTCACGGCACACCTCTGGGTCGGCGCCACCATCCAGCAGTGCCTGAATTGCGCCGGCACGACCGCCCTCCGCTGCATACATCAGCGCACTTGCGCCTTTGTCGTTGTCCGCCCGACCCAAATCCACCCAATTGGCTAAAGCCTGCGAAGGGGCGCATGAACCCAAAGCAGCCGCCGCGCACAACGCGCTTACATGGCGCTCTCCAATCACCGCATCCGAGCATAGCGCCTCCAGCGGAGCCCTATTGCCACACCTCCTGCTCGTTCATGCCCACCCACGTGCCACTACCGCTCCCCGCGCCAGCTTGTATACCGCATCACACCCACCACAACTCCTCGCCACCTCCTTCAGGATGCAAGCACGATCTGCCTCCACAGACGCGCTTGCGTTCCTGACATCTTTAATTAGGAACAGGTTGTTACACATTGAGGGGTTGGGCAGGAAGGCGCCGCCCCCCTCCTTCTGGACGCTCCCGAGCAGCATCACCACGGGCTTGTGATTGTGCTGTGCTGCCGCCAGATCCTTCAGGCGCCACACGCAGGAGAGGGTACACATCCTGCAGGCATCCTCCCCGAAGATGCATCCTTCTGACTCAGCTTAGCGACAGAGTCCAGGTGCACGGCGTACAGCAGGAGGGCGTCGGTGTCTCGGACAAGGCTCTCAAAGTCCAGGTCCGCCTGGTTCCCCGGCCACCGCCATACCGCGAAGATGTCCAGAAACGCGCCACGCACACGCGTCGTCGTCCAGCACATGCGCAATCGCCACCACTTCGTCCTCCAGCCGGGCTCCCCACGTGTGTGACACAAACACCGTCGCACGCCCCACCTCGCTCGCCATCTCCGGCAGCTCCACGTACCGGCACCGGTGGAACCCCCCCGTGGCGGGCTTCACCACCAGCCCCACCACCTCCCATGTCGCCAGCCCTTTATGGTGAAATGCGCCGTAAAGGCCTTCAAGCCACCCGACCCGCACCCCACACCCCACCTGCTGCGCCTCCCGCTCTGCCCCCGGGGAGTTTCGCGCTCGCCCTCTGAAGTTTTCTACGCGCCCCACGTATCCCCCAATGGCAGCCCAATGTGCAGGCGTCCAGCCATCCTTGTCGCTGAGGTTCGAGCCCGCCCTCTGAAGTTCTCTAAGCGCCTCCACGTATCCCCCAATGGCAGCCCAATGTGCTGGTGTCTGGCGGTCCTTGCCAGCATGGCAGAGGTTCGTGCCCGCCCCCTGAAGCATCCGCAGCTCCTCCACCTGTCCGCCTGTGACGGCCTAGAGTGTAGACGTCTGGCCGCATTGGGCAGCATGGCTGGGGTCCGCACCCGCCCCCTGAAGAATCCGCAGCACTTCCACATGACCCGCAAAGGCAGCCTCGTGCGCGGGCGTTCGTCCGTCCTTGCCAGCAAATTTGAGGTACACTCCCGCCCCCCAAAGCATGCTCAGCGCATCCACACGTCCCCGTTGGCAGCTTCGTGCGCAAGCGTCCGGCCGTCCCTATCAGCAAGAAGAAGTGCATGACCGCCATCTGAATCATCTTCAGCGCATCCACGTGCCCCCGTCCAGCAGCCTTGTGTGCAGGCCTCCGGCCGTCCTTGTCGGCATGGCTGAGGTCCACACCCGCCTCCTGAAGTTCCCTAAGCGCCTCCACGTGTCCCCAATGGCAGCCTCGAGCGGTGCTATATGTGGGTGGTGATCCGGAGTGGCAGGCACCGACTGAGTCATCATTTGGCGCAAAGGCATGGAACTGAAAAGTGTCTGGCATTGTGGAGGCACATGTGTCAGCCGTGTCAAGATGGTCATCACCATATTGGGCACTACGCATAGGCGTTGGCGTCACTGAGCTTGGGCTAACAACCCCCAGGTCCATTAACGGAGTCCCATCTTCGTGAATGACTTAGTTGGGATCCGTAGCCGGCTGGCTCGACAGCCAAGTGCAGCCAGGTGCGGTGCTTTATGTGGATGGTGATCCGGAGTGGCAGGCACTGACAGAGTCATCATTTGGCGCAAGGGCAGGAACTGAAAAGTGTCTGGCATTGTGGAAGCACATGTGTCAGCCGTGTCAAGATGGTCATCACCAAATTGGGCACTACGCATAGGCGTTGGCGTCACTGAGCTTGGGCTAACAACCCCCAGGTCCATTAACGGAGTCCCATCTTCGTGAATGACTTAGTTGGGATCCGTAGCTGGCTGGCTCGACAACCAAGTGCAGCCAGGTGCGGTGCTTTATGTGGATGGTGATCCGGAGTGGTAGGCACCGACTGAGTCATCATTTGGCGCAAAGGCATGGAACTGAAAAGTGTCTGGCATTGTGGAGGCACATGTACCAGCCGTGTCAAGATGGTCATCACCAATGTGGATGGTGATCCGGAGTGGCAGGCACTGACTGAGTCATCATATGGCGCATGGCAAATTGGCTCCAATTTGTCAGCATGGCTGAGGTCTACTCTCGCCACCTCATGCATGCTCAGCCCACCACATGTCCCCCTCTGGAAGCCTCGTGCGCAGGCGTCCGGCCCTTCATGTCAGCAAGGGTATGGTCCGCGCCCACCCCCTGAAGCAGCAGGGCGCCTCCACGTGACCCCCTCTTGGCAGCCTCGTGTGCAAGCTTCCGGCCGCAATGATCCGCGTGGCTGAGGTCTGCGCCTGCCCCTAGAAGAACCTCAGCGCCTCCACGCGTCCCCTTCTGGCGGCCTCGTGAACAGGCATCCGGCCGTCCTTGTCGGCATGGCCGACGTCCACGCCCGTCCTCCGAAGCTCCGAAGTGTCTCCACGTGTCCCCCTCCAGCAGCCATGTGCGCTGGCGTCCGGGCATCCTTGCCGGCATGCAACACGTGCGCGCCCGCCCGCCAGAGTTCTGCCAATGCCTCCCGGAGCAGCAGGGCAGCCAGCATGGGAAAATGCGCCTGCCGCATGCCGCTCCGCTGTGTTCAGCTCGTCCACGCCTCCGCCCGCCGGCCGCTGCTCATCCACGTTGGGGCCACTCGCCTGCCCCTTCGTCACGTTCATCTCGTCCACGTCCCTGTCCGCCGCACGGCGCTCACCTGTGTCACCGCCCAACATCCGCTGCACGTCCCCGCCCCGCTCGTCCTCGCCCGCACCCTGCACATCCCCGCCGGGAGGAGTCCTCCGTCTCTTTCCCGTCGTCCGCTGCTGCTCTAGGCCCGTCACACCCGCACGCCCGGCGGCTGGCTGCCCAGGCGGAGGGTTGTCGTCAGCTGCGGACATCGTCATGGCCTGCCCAACCGAGCATCTGCTCGCCGCTTGCCGTTCACCATGGTTCCCCGTCTCGGCAACACCCTCAGCGCCTCCACGTCTCCCCTGTCCACAGCCACGTGCGCAGGCGTGCGGCCGTCATTAGCATTAGCATTAGAGTAGCTTTGACCGTCGCTCCGGCGAGACACTTACATGGACTTGCTCCCAAGGCCGCTCCTCAGCGGAGTTCCTCGTTCAGGAGTGCGGATGGCTGCCACGCCACCCCGTCCACGTGCGCTCGTAGCCAAGTACGGCCTACCACGATATACTCAAGGTACGTGTGGCACCATTGCTGGCGACGACCGGCATTGGGCATGGAGCTTTCAGGGAGCGTCATTGGCAGTCATTGGCAGCATGGCTGAGGTCCGCGCCGGCATCCTGCAGCACCCTCAGCGCCTCCACGTCTCCCCTATCCGCAGCCTCGCGCGCAGGCGTGCGGCCGTTTTTGTCGGCATGGCTGAGGTCCGCGCCGGCACCCTGCAGCATCCTCAGCGCCTCCGCGTGTCCCCCACCCGCAGCCGAGTGCGCAGGCGTGCGGCCGTAATTGTCGGCATGGCTCAGGTCCACGCCGGCATCCTGCAGCACCCTCAGCGCCTCCACGTGTCCCCGAACCGCAGCCGAGTGCGCAGGCGTGCGGCCGTCATTGTCGGCATGGCTGAGGTCCCCCCCGGCATCCTGCAGCACCCTCAGCACCTCCACGTGTCCCCCGTCCGCTGCAAAGTGTGCGAGCGACGCGCCGCCCTCATCAACCATACTGAGGTCCGCGCCGGCCTCAATCAGCACTCGCATCACCTCCGGATGCCTCCGCTGCTTCGCGTACCAAACCGGCGGGCGGTCCTGCCCATCAAGCGCACGAACACATTCCACGTGGCTGCCACAGATCTGCAGAATCTGCCGAGCAACCTCAGCGTGACCCCACCAAGCCGCCCAGTGCATCAGAGTGCGCTGAAATTTCCGGCCGGTGTCCACGACGGCCGCCTCGTCCAGCAGCAAGGCACAAACGTCCATGTGGCCTCCCGTTGCGGCCTCCATCACAGGCGTGTTGCCCGAAGCCGCTTCTGCAATGGGGTGGAATGGAGTCCTGCCTGGTGTCGGCTCCGTACACTGCCACGGCCGCGCCCCCTCAAAGTTGAATCGCATCTCGCCAATAAAGCCAAAACAGCTCGCCGCAGGGAACACGGTACTGTTCACGGCATCCCTAGCTTGAGGAATCTTCACCCATTCGAAGGTCTTCCCGGCTGCGACAAACATTTCGTTCGCATCGCAGTCGAGCAGCATTCCAATTGTGATCGACTCACCCATCAAAGAGGCCGAAGCACTGCGGAGAACCCTCGGGCCATCGCCAGGCTGAGACTCAGGCGAGAGCCGCATCACTGGAGGGCCGTGCCACGCCCCACTGCTGTGCAAGCCACTCGACCATGAATTGAACCCAATGTGGTGTCCCTGCTTGTTGAGCTCGCCCTGCCGGACATCTCGCTCCATTTCACGCCACTTCTGATAGGCATCAACTTTGGGTAAATTATCCCAGCTATCGTTCTTGATGCCAGGCATGCTCCAACCGACGCTGAAACCCAAACCAAGGATTTCCAACGCATCACCAGGCACTCCTTTACCAAGCTGCTTAAGCTTAACCTCCACCTCATACCGGTAGCGGCCGGAGGATGGTGCCGCCGCCGGCACACCGACCACCCAATGATCGAAAAAATCGTCGGCACCAGCACCTGATGTGATCGTATTCGTGCGGGCATCGATGCTGGCCGATCCATGCGTGCTGAGGTACCGCACCTCGGGCCGCAGCTTGGAGTGCGCGTCGCGCCGCGCCCCCACCGCCAGCAGTGCCGCCACCACCTGCGCATGCCCGCTCTGCGCCGCGCAGAACAGCGGCGTGCGGCCCTCGTCGTCCCTCTGCTCCAGCAGCGCACCATCCGCAAGCCCTGTCCTCAGCATCTCCAGGATCTTGGACACTGCGAAGTAGGCCCCCTCTGATGCAGCTGCAAGCAGGAGCGTGCCCCCGCTGCGCTTGGGCAGCGTGCCACCCAGCAAGGCCCGCACGTTATTCAGCAGCAGATCACAGGCATGGCCGCCACCGCCCGCCAGGTATCCCCCCTTGCAGCACCGCTCCGCCCACGCCACCACAAAAGCAGCCTCGGAGATAAACTCCACATCCTCCAGAAACAAGTCGACCAGAAAGTCCCGCACCACGCCCTCGTGCCGCAGGTCCACCTGCGCCCACTGCGATTGCAGCAGCTGCTCCCTGGCTCTCCCGAGCGCCTTGTGCGCCATGGCCCGATCCCTGGCACTCAGCTCCTCACCCTGGCGACCATGTACTTGCCTCGCAGAGTCAGCAGGTAGCACCGCCGCCATGTCACGAGGTGCGTCTGCAACGTGCTCAGGTGTGACGGCTCTCACTGGCTGCGGCGCATCGCCATGTCGAGCCATCAGCTCCTGTTGCAGCAGCTCCTCCGTTAGCTCCTCAAGAGGCACTGCTGAAGCGTGGAGGATCTGGCGCAGGTTCGCACGGAGGCTCGCGGCGCAGAGGTACTCCTGCACCGTCTTGTGGATGAAGGTCAGCATGCCCCCCTCGCACTGCACGGGTGCCGCCTTCTGCACCGTGGCCAGCAGCTCCCCGCCGCCCCGCAGGAAGGGGTCCCAGATGCTCTCCTCGTGGAACATCTCGCTGTCTCTCCTGAGAGGGACCTTGGTCACATTCTCCGCCACCATCGTCAGCGCAAGGCGCTGGGCATACTGCGCTGCCTCTCGCTCCACCGTGTCGGCGTCAATCTGCGTGACCGCCTTGCGTGCCTCCCGCTGCACGAACATGCACACGAACATGGCGTAGATGTGGCTGCCTTGTACCTTCTGCCGGCACAGCGCGTTCTTCAGCACGTACAGAATTCCAACCTTGCATATCGTGCCCTCGAGCAGCCTGCCCTCCTCCTCCTCCTGGATGACATCTTCCACCACTTCATCCAGTATCCAATCCACCTCCGCGGCAGGTCTCGCCAGCGCATCCATTGACGCGTCAGGCGCCGCTGTACTGCCGTCAGAGCCCCCCCCCCTCCTCCGCATTGGCCCAGACACAAGCCCCGTCGCCCGAAGCTGTTCCAAGCCGAGCTCCACCAGTTTAGGCTGGTTCAGGAGAATGTCCTGGCGCTTCAGCATTTGGACAACCTCCTCCTCCAACTTCTTCAGACTTTCCACCCCCTGCGCTGGCGCCTGATCAGACCCACCCTCCAGTGCCGCCTGCACCTGCAGCAAGACGGAGTCGCTGGGCCCACGCCACCGGCTGATGCATCCCCACACCATCTGCACCGCATCGACCTCCAGCAGCAGCAGCAGCTTCGCCTTTATGGACGCGTCCGTGCTCCGCGTCTCCCGCAGCTTGGGCAGGATCTCCATCACAATCTCCACCATGAACGGCGTCGTGGTCAGCCCCCTCAGCTCCGGGATGGCGTCGAAGGCATCGCGGTAGTCCCGGTGCAGCCAGATTTTGCCGGTCTCCGCCCTCGCCAACCCTTCGCAGAAACTCTTCAACGCCTGCTCGAGCCCGAGTGGCGTCTCCGCCAGTGCCCCCGCCAGTGCCCACACCACCGGCCACGATGGCAACGACTGCAGCGCCAGCAGGTCATGGGGGACCTGCCGCATGTACCGCGTCACGCGCTCCAGCGACTCACTGAGCCTTCCAGGCGCCGTCACCGCCGCGCACGCCGCGTCCAAGAGCTCGCCTCCGGAGCCCTCCTTCAGAGCATCGTGACGCCATAGCGCCCCCGCCCCCGCGCGCAGCGCCTCCGCGGCCTCCTTGGACAGCGGGGCGAGCGCCCCGACCTGACGGTCCAGCTCGCGGCGCACCTCCAGGGCCACTTTGGCGTGGATGTACGCATCCACCTTGCTGCCGAAGGGGGCGATGCGCAGCTCCAGGAAGGCCGCGCGCGCTGCCTCCATGGTGGCTCGGGCGGGCTCGCCCGTCTCCATCGGCACGAAGGCGTGGTGGTACTCCGCGGCACGCGACAGCAGCTCGGTGCGGGTGGTGATGATCACTTTCGGGTAGGCGAGCGGCGCGGCGCCCTCCTCCGACAGGTCGCGGTACTGCTCCAGGCTGTTGGACATGTAGAGGTTCTTGAAGAGGCACTGGCTGGGAAGCTCGTCGTACGCGTCCAGCAGGAAGATCAGCTGCACCGTGCCCGCCCGCGCCAGGTCGCGCAGCTCGTGGATCTGCGCCTCCCGCAGCCCCTTCTGCTGCAGCGCCTCGCGGAACAGGTCCGCCGTCGGGTTCTTCAGCGTGGGCAAAGACACCTTCACCAGCACCACCTCGCCGCGCTCGCCCCGGGTCTGCTCCACGTACTCCGTCTCCAGGTACACCTCCAGGTGGCGCACAAAAGTGCTCTTGCCAGATCCGGCCGGCCCGGAAAGCAGCAGCAGGCTCTTGTTCTCACTCTCGAGCAGCTGCGTGTGCACAGCCTTGAGGAGGTCCTTCGGCTCGTTGGATTCTGACACTAGAAACTTGCCATCGTCTCCGGGGCCTACGCCGTCCGTGGCGATGTACACCTCGCGCCTGAGCTCCTGGCACTGCGCCAGCCGCTTGCCGCGCTGCTCCCGCATCATCTCCCGTACTGGCTTCTGCATTTGCTTCCTGACACCATCCAGGATGAATGTGCACAAATGCGGCGGGTCTCCTACTGCATCGTCGTCATCAACAGCGTCAACCACGGTAGCCTTTGCAAAATCTGTGCGCATCAGCTCACGCACAACCTCCATGTTGCCCGTCACGACTGCTCGGTAGAGTAAACGGCTATCATCGCCAGAGTACTTAGTCCCACTACGACCTGCCTCCAGCAGCAGCTCGCGCACCACTGACGTCTTCCCGCCATCTGCCGCTCTGTCCAGCGGCGTCTCGCCAGCGTTGTTGGCCACATCCACCCTAACCTCTGCTTTCAGCAGCTCCCGCACCATCTGCAAGTGGCCCCTTGCTGCCGCTTTGTGGAGTGGTGTGTCCCCATGCTCGTCAGCCAATTCCGTACACTGGGTCATCAACAGAAGCTCACGCATCACCTCCAACTGCCCACTCTCTGCCGCGGTGCCCACCGCTTGTATGAGCTGTGGCCGGAGATGCGTGCCAATCCGGTCGCAAGGAACCATCCTGAATTCTCGCAGCAACCGCAGCATGTGCGCATGCCCATTCACTGCAGCGAGGAACCATACGTCATCCCACACTTCGGTTGCTGGCGCATCCTCGCACTGCATCAGCTCCACGGGGTTACCAGAGCCCTCAAGCACTTGACGCGCCAGCTCATCCTGACCCTGCTGGGCTGCCCAACGCAACAGTGCTCCTTGGTGTTCGCGCTTTATGACAGCGCGCGCCTCCACCAGACAGCGCGCCGCTTCAAAGTGCTCCATGCTCACTGCAATGCAGAGGGGAGACTGCTGGCCATTGTTGGCGGCTACATCCACGCTGGCATGCGCATCTAGCAGAGAGCGAACCACATCAACATGACCGCTATGCGCGGCAGCCCAGAGAGGCGTGGATCCATTCTTATCCGCTTCATCAACGTTGGCACCCATCCTCATCAAATGCTGAGCAACCTTCACATGACCGTTCTGTGCTGCCAGGTGGAGTGGATTGGCACCATCCCTCTTGGCCGCAAGAACACTGGCGTTCTCTTCAAGTAACAATAACACCATCTCCACGTCACCTTTCTCTGCTGCCGTACAGAGGGCAGTCGCACCATCCTGCGACTGCGCATCCACGCTGGCGCCCTTGCGCAGCAAAGATTTTGCCAAGTGCACATGTCCCATCTGCGCCGCTATGATCAGGGGAGTGGCGCCAGTTTGGTTGGTTGCATCCACGGCGATTCCCGGCTGCTCCAGCAACAAGTTCGTGAGGTCGATATGCCCCTTCTCTGTGGAAACGAAGAGGGGAGTAGCGCCGTCGCTGTTATGCAAGTTCACATCATCGCCTGCCTGGAGCATTAATAGGCGCGCCACCTCCAGGTGGCCGTTCATTGCAGCGATAAAGAGAGGAGTCCGGTCACCATCCATGGTCAAACTCACACTTGCCCCCGCCTTCACCAAAGCACGTGCCATCTCCACGTGACCCTCCTCTGCGGCGATGTGGAGGGGCGTGCGGCCATCCTCAGTGGCTGCGTTCACGCCTCCATTCTTTCCTTCCCTCGCATGCAGTAAAGCGCTTACAACTTCCGCGTGGCCAGCCTTCGCCTCACTGGAAACAGATGACGTGATGACATCTGCGGAACCCACATGCAGGGTAATTGCCTGCGTAACCTCCTTTGCTCCCCCTGCAGTGGCCCAGTGCAGGGCTGTGCTCCCATCATTGGCTTGATGGCTCAGGTCCGCACCCGACTCCCTCCACAGCATCTCCAGCACATCCAGATGACCGCCTTTTGCGGCCCAGTGCACGGGGGTGCTGCCGTCGCGCGCGGCCTGGGTGAGCTCTGCGCGCGCGTCATCCCGCAGCATTCTCAGCACCTCTATCTGTCCACACTTTGCAGCCCAGTGAGCAGGCGTGCTTCCGTCACTCGCACGCTGGGCCAGGTCTGCGCGTGCCCTCTTCATCAACTGCAGGAACTCGACGTGTCCTCTCTCTGCGGCAAGCCCAGCTGCGCATCGACCGTCGCCGTCCTCACGTTGCATAAACTTGCTGCAGTCAACACCACCGTCAGCAGCGATTTTCAGCACTTGGCGAGCTAGTGCGGCATCGCCCCAATATGCTGCCCAGTGCAGCAGTGTGCGCTGAAACTGGCTGCCAGTATCAGTTATCGCCTCATGGTCCAGTAGCAGCTGGCAAACCCTCATATGCCCGCCCACCGCAGCTTGCATCACCGGAGAGTTGCCTAAGGCTAAATCGGTGATTGGTCGAAACTCTGAACTGCTCGGTAACGGCGCTGAGCATTGCCATGCGCGCTCCCCGAAGTTGAATTGCACCTCCCCGACGAGCCCGAAGCAGCTCACAGCAGGGAACACCGGGCTCTGCTGCGCATCCCAGGTGTACCGCACTTCCTTCCAATCAGCGGAATTGCTGGTGGAAAAGTGCATCGTTCTTCGGTCGCAGTCCAGCAGCATTCCGACGGTGACAACCCCATTTCTGACAGATGCCGGGTCGTCCAGCGCAGGAGGAGATTCACCACGGAACTTGTCACCGGAGGATGCATCGAACCACACACCACTGTTGTGCATGCCACAAGATACCGTGTTTTGGCCCAGGTGATGCTCGCTGGCCGCAAAGTTTCTATTGCCGCTAAAGGCGCCCAAACTGACCGAAAGGCAGCCGAATCGACCCAAGGGTCCTTGCACTAGCGGCGCCGCGCCCGATTGATCGTCAGCTGTGGGATCTTGGCTCTGCTGCACTGCCCGCCTCTTCCCCGCCTCAGAGCTGTCTGGTGCTGTCTCTTGATAAACACTATAGATACCATGTGTACTCCAGCCAACACAATATCCAATAGCCGCAAGGTCTATTGCGGCTTGCTTCTGTGCATCACCAACATTGTCCCAATCTTTGTGATATTTTACTCGCACATCCACTTCATATCTCCATTTGCCGCCAGAAGGCGACGCCGATGGCAAGCCCACGACCCAGTGGTCGTCCTTTAAAGCTCTATCATTTAATCTGACGACGTGTGTTTCGACGTCAATTTGCGCCGACCTGCCCGTGGTGAGGTGGCGAATGTGAGGCTGCAGCTTTGGTCGCAAACCCGGCTCGGCGCCCGCGGACAGCAACATGGCCACCATTTGCGCGTGGCCTTGCCGCGCTGCGCAGAACAGCGGTGTGCAGCCCCCATCATCCGTCTGCCCCAGTATCTTATCGCCGATGCAGCCCGCCCGCCGCATCTCCAACAGCTTGGAGGCCGCGTAGTAGCACCCGTCCGCCGCCGCCGCGTGGAGCAGAGTGCCTCCTGCGCGCTTGGGCAGCTCCCCTCCGAGCACCGCCCGCACGTTGCCCAATAGCATGCCCCCGTCCACGGCCTCAGGAGAAACGCCTTTCGGCACTTTCCACCCACCCGTGCACCGGTGCTCTGCCCACAGCGCCAGGAAGTGCAGCTCCTCCACGAACTCCGGCTCATCCAGGAAAGCGTCCGCCAGGAAGTCCCGCAATACGCCCTCCCCGTGCAGATCCACCTGCGCCCACTCTGAATCCACCAGCCGGGTACCCACCTTCTGCAGCGCCTTTCGGACCGCCCGGTCATCGTGGCCCGCCCGGCAGGAAGCAACGGTTCCAACCGAGGCCGTCGTTGCATCGAGTGCACCCTTCTCATCGGCCTGGAAGAACTCCTGTAGCAAATGCGCCATGAGCGTCTCGAGAGGCACAACCAGATCGCGCAGGATCGTTCGGAGGATGCCGCGGAGGCCGGCGGCACAGAGGTATTCCTGCACGGTCTTGTGGATGAAGGTGAGCACACCTCCGGTGACCCGCACTGGCGCCGCCTTCCGTGCCGCATCTCGCAGCTCACCGTGTCGGCTTCCCGCACCGTCGCGCAAGAAGGGATCCCACACGCTCTGCTGGTGAAACAAGTCGCTGCTGTTCTCGAGCCCCACCTTCGACACATTCTCAGCTAGCATCACCAGTGCCAGGCGCTGCGCGTAAACCACCCCCTCGCGCCGCACCATCTCGGAGTTGAACGCACCTGCCCCTGCACTGGCTTTGTACGCCTCTCGCTCCACCATCATCTCCAGAAACATCGCGTAGATCTTGAACCGCCGCACGGGGGGGCGCTGCAGCCCGCTCCGCAGTATGTGCGGAATCGCCCATTCACCGACCGCCCTCTCTATCGCAGACATTGTGTTGCCTGCCCTCATCTCGCCGACCTTTAGCAGCTGCCTGTCTCGCCTGAGCTCCTCTGGCAGAGCTTGCAGCCACTCCGTCTGAGCACTATCCCGTGACATGGCTTTGAGCTGCTCCACGGCCATCTCCACGAGCTTGGGCTGCTCCAGGAGAAGCCCCCGGTCACGCAGATTCCTAGTGACCGCCTCAGCCAGCACATCTAGCTGCTTCAGGTCATTCCGGTCCCCAAGAGGTCCCTTGTCGAGCGCCTTCTGCACCCGCTGCAGCACCGGCAATGCGCCAGCACCCTCAGGTTTGTCCTTGAGGCGCCAGTCGCTGATGCAAGCCCAGGTCATCTGCGCCGCCTCCTCGCTGAGCAGCAGCAGGAACTGCGCCCGCATGGACGAGTCGGTGCCCTGCCACTGCTCCAGCTTGGGCAGGATCTTGGTCACGATCTCCACCATGAAAGGCGTCGTGGTCAGCTCTCTGAGCTCGGGGATGCCGTCCAGTGCTGCTTCGTACTTCGCATGCATCCAGACCTGCTGCTCGCCCTGCTTCACAAGCTGCTCGCACAGCTTCTTCACCGCCGCAGCGGGGTCGTTGTTAGGAGGGTGTTTCAGCGCCACTGCCATTGTTGCGGCCACCAGGAAGCCTGGCGCGATATTGCGTGCCTTGATCTCCTGCAATAACATGGCTGGCACTTCCGGCTTCTCGCGGCCGCCAGCCACTGTGACCGCCTGGGTGGCAGCAGTGAGCATCAAGATCCTTTGCTCCTTTTCAAGACCCTTTGCTCCGCCCGCCTGCAAGCCCGATGCCTGTGTAACCTCCTCCAGGAGCTTCTCCCCAGCCTCCTCGGACAAGGGCTCGATTGGCCCCAGTTGGCGCTCGAGCTCGATGC